>JAMKPZ010016905.1:0-14717 GCA_024699675.1 Amphibolis antarctica
TTGAATATTTACTAGCATAAACGGTTACTTTGTTGAATGCAAATAAGGACGTAAATTGCACACCCCCCCCCCCCCCCCCCACACACATATTTACTAGCAGAGTCAATCTCAATTTTTTTCATGAATTGTACAACCACCACTCTCCTTTTCTGCATATAAACGTCTATGAGTATGTGTAAATGCTTACTTTTAAGGTTCCATGCTGCCCAAGTGGTTGGCTAGGGCTCTTATTTGCCTGGGTGCCTGGTAATAGAACATGCATTTATTTATTTGTGGGAAGTACTAGATACCTTTAACAAATGCAGCCAAAGAAAAAACATAACGTTGACAATCAAATATTAGTATCACATTACAATATCGTACAATAGTTATAAAGAAAGAACTAAAATTTAATTCCATTTCAAACTCTCATAATACATCAAAATCAACTTCTCAAGTTTCAAAAAACTGGATGGAAATAATAAAATCATAAATTCTGAATAATATGATGATAGAAATTATCAAACATGGAATATCTTTGCATACATGAGATAATCATTGTTTCTATCTTGAGATTCATTTAAATTAAAAATAAATACATTAATAATCATGTTTAAGTGGAAAATTGAACAATAAAGTCCATCCCTGATTCCATATATTGAGAATATATTCCAAAACAAAAATACATGAGCCCGAAAAAGAAAGACTAGAGTCACCATAAAACATTGTTGGATTGTCAAAATCCCGGAGTTGTTATAAGAGTCCCTAAAACTGCTGGTTGACATTGCTGGATGCTCTTGGGAGCCATGATAGCCACTCGATGTTAATGCTGGAACTATTGGAACCATCCATCCATTTGTCAGAGCTGTTGTCTTTGTTAGAAGTGGTTGTAGGCTCATAGCATCACTTCCTCTACAACTGTCTGTGGAGAAAGGAGGAAGATGAATGGGGAAAATAGAAGATATCCTAGGGATTTAAGATTTAAACCAAATCTACATAAATGAATTTTTAAATGGGCCTGAATCTAGACCCAGTAAAATGCCTAGAATGCCTAATTGGCGCTTGGGCATATGCCTAGCTTGCTAGGGATGTCCAATCGCCATAGGTTTCCTCCCACACTTGGGTGCTTGCCTTGATAAGTGTGTGTCGATGTATTGTTGCATATAACATGCTGAACATGGTTGTGGCTTGAATTCAAAGAATTTGAGTTTTACTTTTAATGCTGTTAAGCTTTGTTTAATAAGCTTAAAGGTTCAATATTGAGTCATGCTCAAAACTCTCAAACAATTTTTTGCACACATATAGTCCTGCAAATATTTCTGTAAAGTAAAAGTTATGTTTCATTGTCTTCTTATATTCTCTCTATTAAATTAAATTATTTTGCATTTTCCATAATATTGAAATAGGTCTGTTCTTTACTCCTCAACATTAACTGATAAATTCTGAAAGTTTAGGAAAAGACACTTGTCTAACTGTCTATAAATATTTCAATATATGATCTCCATATTTAAATTTCTTAATAACGTTATTATTATATCACTCTGTATTATTGAATTAGTTTCAATATTAGTTTTCTAACCAACGTTTTCTCCTTCTGAGCAAGCTGTAGTTGTTTGAACTTTTCCGTTCCTGAAAGGTCTGTTCAAATCTTGCAGCTTGTTTTGTTAATCTGGAGTTATTTCATGGTAGCATTTCGGGATCCGGGTTCTGTTCCTGAAAATTGGAGACCTATTTTGGATGAGGCAAATTTAGAAGTAGGTAGTTCTGTGACTTTATCTGATCAACTTTCCCCTGGGATTGTGGCTTCTTCTTGGCCTCCACCTGATGGAGTAGGTAGAAGGCCAGATGTAGGATACTGCAACCGTTGCCAAAATGGCAAGCCACCACGCTGCCATCATTGCTCTGTCTGTAAGACCTTTTCTTTGCTTCCTTTTTTTGTTATGTTTCTTTTTCTCTCTTGGCCTCATTCTATTAACAACTTAAAAAGTTAGGGAATGCCCTTGGGAAGCAAATACCTGAAACATGATAAACATGGGTTCCATTTGTTTCAGATTATGGAATGACCAATGATGAGATTTTGTGATTATGACCATAATGTGAATGAAATGCCTTTGATATCATATAGATCATATGGTTATAATCTAGCTGATTATGCACAGTAACCTTGTGAGTGGAATCTCATCTTGATAATTGGGTTTTTATGTGATTATCAGATTATGCACTCTCCTCTGTCTTGGAAAATGTGTTTGTAAAATTAATGCACAATCTAAAATAGCATAATTTGAATCAAACAAGATTATAAATATTACCCATGATAGTATCTATAATCTAGCAGATTTTTGTTGCCTTGTATATCATAGATAATCTTGATTATACATAATTGAACCTATCCAACATTTGAAACATTTATGGGATGGGAAATTCCACCATACCATGGTATTGCATTATCACGATATGTTGGATGATTGCCTTTTTGTGATTTCTTTTTAAATTTTTGATGTGACCACTACTCATTGCTTTTAGGATTTGTCAGCTATTTGAGATAGAATTACTTAAACAGTTATATTGTTGATCTATCCTTTCCTAAATCACTTGTATAATTTGTCATTGCTACTTATATTTGTTTGTTCTCTAATCTGACAATACTTGGTGGATTTTCTTTTGGCATTCTGCATGGGGATTAAAATAACTTAGGTGTTATGTTGTGTTAGATAATTATGTGATTGTGCATATTATTTTTTATGGTATTCTTATATGGTTTAATGAAATGATGATTAATTACTGTTGGAAGGCAAGAAATGGGTAGAAGTTATATATCATTTATAAGCAAATAAGGTCTCTATATATAAAGTTTACATAAAAGAGACAAGTCTAGCACTCTCCTTTAAATTAGAGCATCTATCTTGTGATAAACTTACATATAAATAAATTATAACAAACAAAATAAGGAGATACATAATGCATAAACACTAATTAGAAGTAGTAATAATATTGTGCAAACAAGAAAAATAGTTAAATCCTAGTTGGCCACACTTTAATAGTTACAAAAATATTTGCACAAATATGTTTCTACAAATATTAATACAATTATCATTAGTCATTCAATAAAGTTGACAAGAAAACATTGCTTAATATTAAGACTAATCTTGTGGAGAACACACAATTATGATGGCGTAATATTGTTACAATGTCAACACTGACATGAGAAAAATACAACTAATTGGTTTGAGTTTAATAACGGAGTATTAAATATTTTTTTATCTTGTTTTTCTTTCCATTTTTTTGATTTATTTGAGCTTCCACCATTTTTTTGGATTTTTTGTGCGTATTTATTTTTGGGGTGGCTTCGATTAGTGGCCTTAGCTTAGACAATTGTTGGCAATAGTGGTGAGAGAGGAAAAAAAAAAAAAGTAGTGGGAGAGAAGGTGGACAGACTACAAGAGGACAGGTGCATTTGATGCAGGGGGCTTGATGGTCGGGGATGGCTAGTTGGGAGGAGGGTGTAACTAGAGTTTTTCTTTCTTACCTAAATCTCTCTCACCTTATGACTCAAAATTTAAGCTCTAATACCATGCTGGAAAACAAAAAAGTGAGTTGTATATCATTTATAAGCAAACAAGATCTCTATATATAAAAGTTATGTAGAAGGGACAAACATGATGCTAGCATTATAAGACTAAACCTACATACAACACATAACAAGCTTAGGATCTATCTAATAATTCATTTATTCATAGACTCTAACAATTACTAACAATAATATAAATTCAAATATATATAAAATCTATCTAGTTTCATATTTTTATATTAATAATTAATTTTACATGCCAAATGTGTATAACTAGATTAAAACCTATTTTTATCATGCTGAATTGGTAGTAATCATGCCAAAATAAAATTATGTTCGTTTATAAATATTTTAAAATGGTTCAAAAATATGTTGGATGTTTTTTTGAGTAATAAATACGAAAATCGTTATATAAAATAAAGAAAGCATAATGTACACATTCATCAAAGAGATTAGCGAAGACCTTTCAAGATAGCCAACTAGACTACAACATTGAAATGCCAAAGACAAAAACAAAGCAAGCATAAATAAGCCTAAGATAATATTAAAATATAAAGTGTAATAATATTAATTAGCATATTTCAGTAATATTTAGTATTGTATATTTTAATAATTATGTAAAATTTGCTGATATCCATTAGAAATATATATTAACGTTTTTTTGCATGGAAATATATTAAATATGTAAAAAATTAATTAAATAGATCCAACCGAAGATCCATTTAATTAGGAAAAGGCAAGTTGATCATCCAAGGTGTGAGCTTGTCATGCCTTGGTGCCACCTAGGCACTGCCTACGTGCCCACCTTGATAAGTTTGTCATCAGCCACCCAATATCATCTTCATGGAAGCAAGAGAACTCCATATGTGATTGGCAAACTCTTTAAATTCGTCTATAATTAGGAAACCATCATTAAAATGCACACTTTGCTCTAATGCTAGTTGAAGAAATCCGGATGTGAACTCAACTACTTGGGACCTGCAGAGTATAATAAAGAGAATAGACAAGTATAATCTATAAGTTTAGTATGCTTGACATCTCAGCAAGAAGGAATTATCCCAATCTAGCCTAACTAAAAAAAAAATCTAGCCTAAGTAAGTGAATCACAGAACATTTTTGAACCTTACCATCTGATGAGGCGTGGACTAGGGAAAGATACCTACAGAGGGCAATTACTCATCCATCTCCTCTCCAGAATTTAGCCCATCTCCCATCTCCCGTGCTTGTCTGCAAGGCTGTCAGACCAGCTCCATTAACTTTAAGATCCCTTTCTAGACATGTCTAATCTCCCTAGTATGGTTCAAATCCACAAAAGTTAGCCAGTTTCCATGCCATTTTTCCAGGACAATCTTTTGCCTTAGAACCCTCCCAACCATTTCCATAGTAGTGGCATATTGAAAATGTGTAGATATTGAAGGCCAAGGGCTCCTTTTGTTTTGGACCTCTAAGCTTTTGACCAGGATACCAATACATAGCCCATATAAATGCTCCTTTTTCTCTATGACCTAAAAAAATTTATGATGATGTTTTCAAGAAAAGCACTTGCCATTCACTGTTTATCAGGAGCATCCTGAAAACACAGTCGAAATTATGGCTTTCAAACTGAGTTCTGAATTAGTAGATGCTACCAAAGAGGGCTGTATGAAAAAGCACATCATGTTATTTTGCCTATCTATGTCTAGTAGTACACTTTTCCATTGGATCACTAGCTTTTATGCTCCAGTTTTGCATGGGAAGGTTTTCTATCCCTTCCCTGCTTAACAAAAGTGCCTGTTATAGAGACATGAATGCTAGGAGTGATGATGCTCACGGGGAAAATACAATTTTGGTAGTTTGGACCATTCTTTAGCTGTTCTAATAATATAGAAAGAAGAGGAGCACCACATGCAAAGTGGAATGAGAAAAATTATCACTAATTCTCACTTTACAACTTGTTATAATGAATCTTGAAAACAATTCATTCCACTATGCACTATTTCCTACCAACTAGTATTCTAAAAATAGATAAATGGTAGATGGGCAAATTAGATAGGGCATTAGTCAATAGTGTCAATTTGCCACCCTAGGATAGAAAAGAAGCTTGCTATCTGATTAGTCTTCCCTCAAACCTGTTAATCACTAGACTCCAATCTAAGTTCTTCAGAGCCTTGAAGTTGTGAGCAAGGCCTAGGCACTGGAATGGGAAATCCAACACACAATACCCATGAATCTCAACCAGACTGCTGCCAATTGAGGATCAGAACAAATACCAGCAATCATTGTTTGTGGAGGTTAACGTTCAACCCTATCATAACTCCAAAGGACCTTGGAAAACACATCAGGTCTTACACTTGGTCTATTGAAGTGTCCATAAAGATGATTGTATCATCTGCATACTGTAAGCATCGTAGATTGGCCATCCCTTCTTTAGCATTGAAAACAAAAGGCTTAACATTATCCATGGTAATGCTACAAATCCTATCAAAAATTTCAGTCTCCAAGTTGAACAGCAGAAAGGCTGGATGATTATCCTGATTTAGTACCCGACCACAGCCAAAAAATCCTTTCTAACTTTCATTAATTAATAAGCTGAGCTGACACAAGAATTAATTGGAATTGCTCCATTTTCCTCTTAAGTCCATACATCTCATTACTTCCTCCAAGAAAAAAAAATAACAAAAATAATCCGAGTTATAATCTTCACGGCATTAGCTACTTGAATCTTTTTTTTTAATGTATTTTTATCTATGATAAATTCTTTTGTTAAATTACATAAATTTAAATCTAGATTTTATCTTTGGTTAAATTTACATTGGTTCTCCAAGCATGACTTGTAAATGTTGTCAGGCCTTTTCTATATCTAGATTTCAAACCAAGTCTGGAATCTTCTGTGAGGATTCAATGGACTCCTGTATTACCAAAAATCCATCCGACATATCAAGGATGATGATGTGTTTTTGTATGTGTCATGTAATTAGTGTTATTTTGTTATGTTGAAAATTCTTAGTTTACATAAGACATTTTATGAATGAAGGTGCTTTAAGGTACCTCATTCAATTTCTATGCTTCGCAAGTGCTGCTGTATGTCATTCAATTTTGTGGACTTTTCTGATCATCTTTCTAATTACCTTGCATTGGGTTTTGTGAATGGCTTATTTGAAATGTATAGTTATTCTACTAATTCCTGCATCCTATGCTCTCTATATCGTAGGTCAAAGATGTGTTCTCAAGATGGATCATCATTGTGTATGGGTTGTCAATTGTGTTGGAGCACGCAACTACAAATTCTTTCTTCTATTTCTGGTAACTAGTGGCTCCTCCATTAGATATGCTTTCTGTCAAAATTTCAGATCCTGGACAATAATGACAGCTTTTGTTATTGATACCTTGGGTGCAAGTTGTTTACTTTGTTTTGGTTAAGTTTTATACTTTTCTAGAGACAGTGCTAGATGCTTTTGCATTGTTGCCTCGTTTCATCAATTTCTTTGGAGCAGCCAAACACTCTGGGTCACCTGGCGATCTGGCTGTTACGTTTCTTGCATTTGGTGAGTGTTTCCTATAGTCAATCGCCTTATTGCATTTTTATGCCATGTACCGTTCCTACATTTGTTTTTTGCATGTGATGATTTTCTTTGTTCATCTTTATCTGATTCGGTTGCAATGCCATTCTTCTTCAGTTTTAAATGTAGCTTTTGCACTTAGCCTTCTTTGTTTCATGGTTATGCATGCCTCTCTTTTACTGAGCAACACAACAACGATAGAGGTAACTTGGACTTGCAAGATTTATCAAATATCAATGCTATTATTCATCAGTGATCCTAATGCTCAAATCAGAGTCGCATGGTAATCGTTGACGCCCATTCAGGTCTATGAGAAAAAGAAGGTTGCAAGGTGGAAGTACGACGTCGGAAAAAGAAGGAACTTCTTACAAGTAAGAGCATTCCCCACACATTCTTGACCTAGTGGACCGATCATAAGCTTGCAATTATCTTGTTCGACTTCCTTTGCAATAGGTCTTCGGCACCAAAAAGAAGTTGTGGATCCTCCCAGTGATATCAGGGGATGATTTTGAAAACATACCAGCACTTCAAGGCCTTGACTTTCCTACTCGGCCAGATGCTGGACGCTGATACACCGTCTTCTCAACTTCTTGTCTTTGATTGGGCGACCAATTGTGCTGTCGACCCGTCCATCCTGCTTAGCTTTACAAGCTGTGTGCGCGCTTAGCTTTACAACCTCTGCACACACACACACACACGCACATTTTCAATTATATTTGTATATTCCTACCTAGATCCTTCTCCTTGCATTTTCAAAGCTTGTATCGCACACTGCTTATTCTTGGCTTCTAAGTTTTTATTGTAGTTCGGTCAAATGAATTATAGCAAATGATTTTTTATGTATTCATTGTGTTGAATTTCTACAGTGAATCTTCCTTGTTTGGATTTGAAGACAGCCTCTGTTTAAAACTTGCCACTTGTGAGCTGATTTATTTCTAGCTCACTGATGCTGTAGAGATACCAAGCCATCATCGTTCTCCTTGTCCTTCACATTTCTTTCTTTCGTCTCCATATTTGTTTTCAGTCTCATTTTCTTTTTTTAAAAAAAGCCAGATCAGTTTTCAGCCCATCGCGAACTGGATTCCATTCCTAGATGGCCCAGAGGCCCATTCCAATGTACTAATTATTGCAAGCCCATCCATTAATCGATGAAATATTAAATGGTTTTTTTTTCTTTTTATGTTTGGCAATATCTGATGTTTAAAAAGTCGGGCGAATCCGGGAAAGGATAGGCGGATAGCGGTATGCTCTCCATCTACCACGCTCATCGGCTTATCAGAAAAGTCGGATGAGTGACCTCCGATCTCCGGAAAAGTAGGCGGGGAGGCGAAATGGCGACATTCTCCCCTCTTCTCTCGTCTCCTCGTTCTCCCGTTGCTACGAACACCGGTAGCCGCCACCTCTGTCCACTCCTCAGACCTAACGCACACCGTTCTCTAAGAACCCATGCCCTACCGTCCTCCATCAGTGACCTCTCCGCCGATGCTCCTTCTGCGGCCCTTGCCGTTCTTGGTACCGGCTCCGTTGCGGCTCTCGCCGCCGCTCTCTCCCTCGCTGACCCCGACCGACGTCGCAAGCTCCAGGCCGAGGAGGTAGGGGGCGGCGACAAGGAGGTCGTCAAGGACTACTTCAACAACACCGGTTTCCAGCGCTGGAGGAAGATCTATGGCGAGTCGACGGAAGACGTCAACAAGGTGCAGCTAGACATCCGCATGGGACACGCCAAGACAGTGGAGAACACCATCGCCATGCTCAGGGACGGTGGATCCCTCACCGGTGTTAGCGTCTGCGACGCGGGATGTGGGACGGGGAGCCTCACGATTCCGCTCTCGAAGGAAGGGGCGGTCGTGTACTCGAGTGATATCTCTGCCGCTATGGTGGCGGAGGCGAGGAGGAAGGCGGAGGAGAGTATTGTGGATAGAGAGATAATGCCGGAGTTCGTCGTGAGTGACTTGGAGAGCTTGGACGGGAAGTACCACACGGTGGTGTGTTTGGACGTGTTGATACATTACCCACAGAACAAGTCCGACGCAATGATTGCACATTTGGCCTCACTGGCGGAGAATAGACTGGTCATCAGTTTTGCGCCCAAAACCTTTTACTATGACTTGTTGAAGAGAGTTGGGGAGCTTTTCCCAGGCCCGTCCAAGGCCACTAGGGCGTATCTTCATGCCGAGAAGGATGTGGAAGCGGCGCTGAGTAAGGTTGGGTGGAAGATCTCTAAACGGGGGCTTATTACCACACAGTTCTACTTCGCAAGGTTGATTGAAGCAGTTCCTGCTTCTCCTTGACTGGGAAAGGCCTGCTTCGAGGTATGCCTCCTCCTCTTCTGTGATCGATCGAACTGTAATGCTGTACTGTTAATTGAATTTTATGTAGATAGAGAATATCTTCGTAGCATTTTGTTTAATAAAGTATGCCTCTGCTCTGCTATTTTCCTCTTGTGTTTTGTCGAATCCTTTACAAATGATCTCATCTCTCTTTTCACACCAATTCTCTAGAAATGTGGAAGTAGCATAGGGGACTTGAACACAGTTATTAGTTAAAATTTTTATATTTTTTATTATTTCTTATTAATTTCAAAAGTACAAACATCTTGTTACATTCTGCTCCATGTTTTACCTTTAAACGGACAAGTCTCATGTAAGCATCATTTGGTTTTTTCTGATATTGGTGGTGTTTTTTGTCTGGGTTCAAATCCAAGATCCTTTTTCTCTTATGAACGTCATAAGACAAAAGGGAATACAAACTGCATTGTTGGTTCTAAGCATTATTTGTTACAAATAATGGGCTATTGCTTAACGAACGGTGGAAGTGTGATTGTGACTTCAGTTTTTTGTTAAAAAGGAAATTTAATATGTTATCAGAGGAAGATCAGCACAAATATACATACGGAAAGTTTGGGCTCATCAGATTAAGATGATGCTGTCATTTGTGACACCATCTTGGTAACATCAAATATAGTTGGTAGTGTTGTTAGGATAATAAACTTCTTTTTATAAATAATTGTATATTGATGGTAGGCAAGAAAAGCATGCTTACCTTTAAGGTGTGATTTATATAGAATTTAATTCACATTTAAGTTCATGTGAATCTTCATATATAAATATCAATGTTTCTCTCAATATTAATGTGTTTCTTCAAACTGCCTTTGAATTCACCTGCATATGACATGGAAACACATCATGGAAGCAACTTGTATGGTAGTCGCTTGATTCTTGCCTTTCTAAACTGACTTTAAAACTTAAACATATGGTGCAGTGTCCAAACTTCGTTAACAATCTTTAAACATGTTTATCATTTTTTAATGTTTTTTCATATTTTTTTTCTTTTCTCTGGAACATTATAGATGAGCAATTTTTGAAAAGTGATACTCAAAACACTAAAGGTGTGTTTATTTGAGTTTTAGAATACAACTTCAGCGGTACTGTAGTAATATTTTAAAAGAACAGAATTTGAAATAAGGAGTGATAGTTTAAGAGTTACATTTGTTTGTTGAGGTAGTATTTTTTAGGAACTTTTTGAAAGTTCCAATTTTACTTTTAGAGGTTAGTTTTTTTATAAATGTTATTAACATTATTTTAAGAATTTATTTTATTAAAAATATTTTTAAAAATAAATAAAAGTATTTGTAAAGTTTTAATTTTATAATTTTATAATGTTAAAAATATTTAAGTGTAAATGAATTACGTCAACAAATATAGATTAATCTTACAAATATTTTCAATCGTTATAATAAAATATTTTTAATTTTAAAAATTGTAATATATTGAATTAAATTAGAAAAATTTTAATAACTAAAATTTTCATAAATAAAGTTTTAGATATTGAAAAAGTCAATGTTCATTTACAAAAATAATTAAACAAAGAAGAAAAATCAAATTCTAAACAATTCTGAAAAATAAAGAGAAAAAAATGAAAAATCAAAATATTAAATATTCCAAAAAAAGAAAAACTAAAATCTCAAAAATCCTCTATGAAATCAACATGCGTTAATGGTAAATGAGTGACTATTCTTTTGAAGTGCAACTATTCTTTTGAAGAGTTGTAAATGAGTGACTCATCGGTTAGGTATGTTAAAATTGGTATTCTAAGATTCTAGAGTTATCACATTAATTAAAAAAGATGTATTTATTTATATAATTTTTTTTAAAATTTAATCTACTTTAAAAACTAAGAATTGATGTAAACAAACGTACCAAGAAAAAGGAGTTCACCGCGAGTCATCATTACTAATTGCATGACATGAGCATGGCACGCGGAAACGACGTTTTTTCCCTTGTTTTGTAATGGTTTCGTGTAGTGTTTAAGGTTTTGTTAGGAACCCGAGTATTTTTTGACTATAGATTTTTCAATAAATTAATAAACATGATAAGCAGTTCCAGTTTATTGGTAATTAATTGCACATACTACTTTGAAATACTCTTTTGATAATGTTTGGGTAAGATTTATAAATACCGATGTATAAAATTTGATATAAGAAAAACGGTACCACACATTATTTGATTCGATATGAATAAATGATTCTTGATTGTTGTTTATATTATTTAATATAATTATCAATGTGAGATAACTGTTATAATATCTTAATATTATAATGATACTAAATAATAAATATTATTTTCTACAATCAATATTGATCAATTATCTTGTTATAATAGCATTAATAATCAACTAAGTGATTAATATGATTAATAACTGTATAATAAGAATAAATCTTCTAGATTTTGTCCAAACACTATTTTGTCTATAGATGTCATTTGGGTTGGGCCTAATTAGGTTGGCCTAGCTTGACATGGTTTGAGTGTGTAGTTGTCGGCCTGACTTGGTTGGATGGGTTGAATTAGGCCACCAAAAATTAGTTGTGAATCATGTCGTGTTGTGCCAAATATACGAGTTGTGCAATATGGTCCGCATGGTATGATTTTCATTTTCTTGAACTTGCCTACATCGTCCATCAACCTCATCCCCTCTCGCTCATTGTTGCCTCCACCCACTCTTGAGTTCCAACCATCTAGACTTGTCAATGGGTCGTACTGGCACAGCCTAGCATGGCCCAGGCATGGCTTAGCACAATCAACGGTATGGCATGAAAATTTTTCGTGCCGTGGGTTGTGCCTGGGTTGAACCCCTAGGTCTTTCGTGCCGAGTCGGTACGACACGAATTCTAGCACGAAATAGGCACGCACGGCCCAACACGAGATAGGCGGTTGGGTTGTGGGGGGGATAGGTCCACTGGCAGGGTGAATGGTCGTGTGCGCGGGAGGAGGTAGAACGGGTCGTGTGGCCGGTGGGGGGATTGGCCTAGTCTGGTCGTCGGGTCATTGGGCTGGCAGTTGGGATGAATGGTCGTGTGTGTCGATGTGCGAGAGGGGGCTAAACGAGTTGTGTTGCCGGTGGGGGGATGGGCCGTCAGGTTGTGCGGCCATCGGGGTGAACGATCGTGTGCGTGGGAGGAGGCAGAATGGGTTGTTTGGCCGGTGGGGGGACTGGCCTCTGGGTCATTGGGCTGGCAGCCGAGGTAAACGGTTGCATGCGTTGGTGCACGGGAGGGGGCTGAACGGGTCGTGTCGCTGGCGGGGGTGATGGGCCGTCGGGTCACTGGGTCGGCTGTTGGTTGTGCGGCCAGCGGGGTGAATGGTCATGTGCACGAGAGGAGGCAAAATGGGTTGTGTGGCCGGTGGGGGGACTGACTGTCGGGTCATTGGGCCGACAGCCAGGGTGAACAGTTGCGTGCACTGGTGCACGAGAGGGGGCATACGGGTTGTGTGGCTGGTGGGGGGATGGGCCGTCGGGTCATTAGGCCGGCAGTCGGGGTGAACTGTCGCATGTGCGAGTAGGTAGGACTGGTCGATGAGGAATCGTGCCTGGGTGGGTCGTCGGGTCACAGCTTGCAAGGTGCAACGCACCAACACAGCAATGGTCGACACACTTTCGCCCAACGGGCGGCCCACTTCCTCCCAATGGGTGACTGGCTGCTAGGTGAAACGGTCGGCTTCCGCCTCAATGGCTCAACCAACTTTTCTCTATAAATTGAGGGAGTTGGATTTTATTTTTCACCCAACTCACTCCTCATCTCCTTCACTCCAAATTCTCCAAACTCTAATCTCAATTCTCAATTCTCAATTTCTCAAATTTTCTCACTCAAGTCATAAACAATGGTGCACTGTCAAGGCTAAAGTTCTAGAGGCTATGGATATCCTCAACAAAACTTTCTTGAAGCTGAAGTAACACCGTCAATAGAGACTACTGGAGTTTCAACTTCAACTGTGCCGCCGAGGAAGTCTCGGAAGAGAGCTTCCATCTAGTCAAAGTACACAATCATGATGAAAGTTATAGCGGACGGCACAGAAGAGGAACGAGCCTTTTGCAACCTCTGTAATGTCGACTTCTCGTGCAAAATGTTTGACAATACAGGTCATTTAACTAGACATATTAATACATGTGAAAATAGGAATAAGGATAAAACAATTCAAATCCAACTTTCTTTTATTCCTAAGGGTAGTGTTAGTTCATGGACTTATGATTCTGAAAAGACTAGGGACTTTCATGTTAGATTTATTTGTTCAAAAGATTTACTAATAAGTTTTGGAGGAAATAAACGTTTTGATAATTATATTAGTAAAGCATATTGTCCACAATATAAACGTGTATCTAGAAATACTATTAGGTCAGATATTATGATTTCATTTAATAAGCTTAGATTAGAACTTATTAATGTTATAAGTACAATAATGACATGTATAACATGCACTTCAGATATTTGGTCGGGTAGAACTAAGGATGGATACATAGGTGTAACTGCACATTATATTGATCAAAATTAAATTTTATAAAAAAGATTAATAGGACTTAGAAAAATTCAACATCCACATATTGCTAAAACAATTTTTGCAAACATTATAGAAATTTTTGATTTATATGGAATTAGAAATAAAATAGGTAGTATAACTTTTGATAATGTAGCTAATAATACTACAACAATACCAATGTTTAAAACTAGAATAAGTCTACAAACGATTTTAAATTATTTCACCAAAGATGTATGTGTTACATAATTAATATTATTGTACAATCAGGTGTAAAAGAAATTGAAATTTATATTGAACTTATTAGGGATACTGTAAGTTTTATAATTGGTTCAGGAAAGCGGTAGCAACAATTTGATGAAACATGTGATACTTTTGAAATGCCGCATAAAAAATTCTCTTTAAATGTTCAATATAGGTGGAATTCATTATATTTAATGTTAGAAAGTGTATTACCATATGAAATTTCAATAATGTCTTTGTATAATCGTCATCATTACGATGATTATCAAAAACAATTAACTGAGAATGATTTTAAAATTGTAAAATGTTTTGTTGAATTTTTAAAACCTTTTTATGATGTAACAATTAGATTATCAGGAATTTATTATTCTACATCTGTCTATGCATTGCATCATTTATATGATATTTCACGAGTTTTTTATAAATATAAGGCATATCTATTTTTCGAACCAATAGTAAATAACATGAAACAAAAAATTTTAAAATATTGGAATGAAATCCCTACATTATATATTTTGAGTGCATGCTTAGATCTTAGGTGTAAAATAAGATATGCTAGTAAATTAATTAGGAGAATAC
>JAMKPZ010016906.1:0-57492 GCA_024699675.1 Amphibolis antarctica
GTTTAATCTTTTCTAAATTCTGGCTGTTTGTTTGCAGATTCTTTGATGACTTATGCTCGTTCCTTAAGTCCAACTTTACTAATTGATGATGATTTGAGACTTTTAAGGTGAGTCTCCCAAATCAAAATTTTAAAATATTTATAATGCTGATTATATCTGTTTTTGTTAGTTTAATATTTTATAATTACTTCACAGTGGTTGATTATATAAATATTTTACAATTATTTTGATGATCATATAATGTTTGATTATATCAAATGTCTCTTTGGATGCATCCGATAATTATTTTATAAGTTCTTGGGCACTGCAAAGAACAGTTGAAGCTTTGAATAGGTTCCTTTTAGACACTCCCGAGTCTTTTGAGTGAAACAACTAATTCTTATTCATTTGGATACTCTTGCATTGAAGTACAGGTCATTCCCATTTCCCACAAGGTGTCGTGATAATTTGTTTGTTAAAATTTTAGATCTCACAGATAATTTTTTGGAAATGTCAATGGTCATACAATTGGGATTTGAAAAAGAGGACTTGGGGATAACATATGTAACCTGATTTTATTCTCGTTTTTCAGTTTGAGACAAAATTATAAGAGCAACTAGGATATCCATGTGTGGTGTGAGGAAATTACTCTTTGACACATTGATTTTGCATTTGATGAGAATCCGAAAGGGAGTTGACATAGGTACATTTGATTTGAGACACAGAAATCTAGCATAAATCATTTATAGAAATTTGATGGCCACATGGAGTGATGATTTACTTGAATGGATGGATTGGTGAGGTTCCCATCTTTGTGATCCAGTGCATCTCAGGTTAATGCAAGCTCATTTTTAACAAAAAGGTTCAGTGATGTTTTTCTCTTCCTAACATGGCCTATGCTTCTTTATTTAATATTACAATGCCCAACCACATAAAATCAATTACCTCTATAATTTTCTTTAAGTGGCAGTGGTATGGTTTTGATATTCAAAGCTTTCTATGCAGTCTCTTCTACAAGCAATTGCTTGCACAAATTCCTTTGAAGTCACCACCATTTCAGGTACATAATATTTTCCAGTCTACGTGGGACAAATCTCTGTTTGTGTAATGTTTCTCTTTTTCTGTGGTACAAGATGATATGTGACACTTTGAAACATCCATCTTTGCCTTCTCATTTACTGATAAACAAATCAAAGATTGTATGTCAATACCTTTTGGTAATCCTTGTTCTGCACATTTTTGTGATTTGTTAGAACTCTGCCAATGATGTTGGAGATTATGATGCCAATGCCAATGATTCACTTATCCCGAAACAAGATTCATTAGAACAGGCTCATCACCTGAACTCAAACTTTTTCCCAAATCACCTGGTGAATGTTGGGAATATAAATGGAGACATTGGTCATGATTACCCTCCTAGATGTGGTGTGGCTGAGAATGATGTCCATATGCTTGCCCAGGTGGTATAACATTTCCCCTAAAACAGAATGAGGTTTCACTTTTAATTGGTTCACCACTCTAATAGTTCTCTGCTAGTTATCCACAGGATTCAAGTGCTCAAGAACAAACCTCTAAGCAGGATAAAAAAGTTGGTGTAAATGGTGTTTCAGAATCCTTACCATACCATGAATTGGGCAAGTTGAACGTCACATCAAAATCCATGCAGCTTAGTGGGCTAAACAAGCTCGACGAAAATGTCAAGAATGGTAACTTTTTTGTCAGCCATGGTACATCGGAGTTTCTTAAGGACAATGGCAAAGAGATTCCGAAATCAGAGACTGGTGGCTCAGAAGCAAACAACGTGAAGGCAAGTGCAGACATGACAATGGATTCTGGGGATTTCCCACAAATGATGGACAACATGAAAGAAAATGACTTGTTAAGAGTTGGCCAAGACGACGACAAGCATGAAACTTTACAAGGTGAAGAAAAGCAGCCCAGGAAACGGAAGCGTAACATAATGAATGAAAAGCAGATTGCTTTGATAGAAAATGCATTACTGCAAGAACCAGAAATGCAGCGAAATGCATCCATGCTGCAGACATGGGCGGATAAACTTAGTATTCATGTATATGCGCCTCCGTCTTTTTTCCTTCAAGTTATTTATCATGATAGTGAATTCTGACTGCCTTTTCTCTTTTTACAGGGTTCAGAGCTTACACCTTCTCAACTAAAAAACTGGTAATCTTTTCTTCTTATAACATTCCATGGCATTTTGTCATCGAGTCAGAATGTTCTTGTTTGCAATGGAGAATTAAAATCTGGTGTGGTAAGTAGTTCTATTGGTCGGCAAATAAGCTTGATTCTTACTTACCTGATGGGCTTCCATGAAGGTGGAAGAACTTGTAATCAATTCATTGAGAACTTTATCATGTTTCCACGTCATTGATGCTGTAAAGAATATATTTGTTCACCTTTCATCAAAGCATGATGCTGTGTTTTCAATTATCACCAGTACTTGTTTGACAAGAATGTGAATTATGTATGCACTTTCCCCCCCCCCCCCTTACCACCACCTGACATTTTACACAAACAGGTAGGTGATAATGTTTTGTGTGCATCTCTTCTGTTGTTTTTATCATGTAACATTCCTGACTTGAATAGGATGAAACTGAATTTTCAGATACTTGTGCCAACAGGTTGAACAACCGAAAAGCTAGGCTCGCCCGTGCCGCGCGAGAGGTTCGCTCCCCTTCCGAAGGAGACGTTACATTCCAAGACAGATCCAGCATCTCCCATTTCTATGATTCTGCAGAAAGTGGAGAGGAGTCCTGCATCGCATCGACCAGCCGAAGTAACGGTCAGCCTTAACCCAAAATGCGGTACTTTGAAAACAAAAAAGTTGGGAGAAATGAGACAAAACCCAAGTCTGAAGGATTTTGTTGATGCCACAGGAAAGCAGAGTGTCCAGTCTGGTAAGTTCCCCTCCAGGCGTTCTTCATTCCCCGAGCCCGGAAAGCCCGTCTCCGTCGTAAATGCGGAAGGGATGGTAATTGGTAGGGGAAGGATTCATCAGATAGAAGGTCGATGGCATGGGAAAAGCTTGGAGGAGTCCAGAACGTGCGTTGTCTCCATTACGGAGCTTAGGGTGGACAGGTCTGCCTGTGTTCAACATCCATCCGAGGCTGCTGGTCCAACGTTTGCGGAGGCAGAGGCCAGAAACGGTGGCGTCATCAGAGTTGCATGGGACACCACCATGGTCTGGCCTTTGTCGGAGTAGGGCGCCCAATACCATCTCTATCACACCCCCAATGGCCTCATGCTCAAACACCATCTCACGTACCACACACGCTCTGGTGGATTACGACCTGCATTTTTGGAAGCCGACCGCGCCTGTCAGTTGCAGATGTCGTTGTACAATTGCGGAAGCATGAATTTTCTACCTACATTGCTTGTCTGTATCAATTATGAATGGTTTCTTCCACCAACCGCACATTTGTAATCCAAGCTAAATTTTGAATTTCGGTGGGACGCCAAAATCACTACCGTCGTCTCAAACAAACAAATGTCTCTTCGGAGACATCTGATAAAATTGGAACCAGGGAAGCCAAATAACATGACATTATTACTAACCGGGTTTTTTTAATTCTCTAATGAAGTGCATAAATAATCAATTCTATTATAGTTTAATAATTTTGATCTATCAGGTGGAAATTAAAGAAAAATGTGGAGAGATTTATGATGAAAGAAAAAGAGACGATAAGATTGAATAGAATTTATAAAATTAATTTTCTATAAATATCACAAAAATATATTATTCCTTACACTTCATATCTATTAAAAAATATCAATAAACATGCCAAGTCCGATTCCGATTCAGATTACCATTACAGGCAGGAATCAAGAACAGTGCGCTTAATCACAGTGGTTCTAAAATCAAACGGATCCAAAACACACCCATTTTACCAAACCAAATCATCAACAGTGGTACGATCCAACTCGATTTAGCCACCACAGCTCAGAATAAAACGTACACGGCAATTTAAAATGACTTCACAAAATTCGGACCAGTGCGCTTATATCACTCGATTTTGACGAACCAAGAGAGAAGGAAAGCTTCAGCTTTTCCTAAGCCGAATATGACTTGAAGAGTCTTGGCAATACCAGTAAAAAAGACACCATTTCAAGAATAAACAATAAAAGATATATGGAATACCTACGCCACATTTAAAAATACAGCATTTGAGATCGTCAAAAAAGTGATCAATCGACTGATGCCTTCCGTGACAGAAAAAACATAGATCATGAAAACCTTCATAACATAGATCATCTCAATCAACAAAAATTCCACCACAACAAAACATAATAAGGGGAGTCTAACATCAGCTTCCCACTCGTGAGAAATGTCAAGACGTAATCATTCAACATAAATAGCTCAATCTCTTCATAAAATAAGGGGTAATATCTACCGATCACAAAAAATTAACTAATGATATGGAAATCTTAAGCCTTGCTCTGTTTTCTCAGCTTCGCAAGTTCTTGGTTGACATTAGCCGCCCTCTGAAACAGAGTAATGATTGAATGAACAAACAAAATATAGACAGAGATCATAATGAATACCAGAAAACAATAACCACAACGAACCTTAATCTTGGCCAGCATGATCTTGAACCTGTCAAAGTCATTAAGCGCAGCTCTTCTCTTCTGAACAATTAATTTCCTGCCCCATGAGCTGCTCTCCCACTTGTTTTTCACATCTGCATTGAAGGTGGCATTCGGTAAAAACTTAACGAAACCATTACGTTAAAGCTGGAAACTAAAAATGATACCAGATGCTTCCATTGCGGCAATTAGGGTTTTCTTTTTTGGCATTTTCTTGATGTTAATTTTGAGGTCAGTGAGAGAGAGTCTCTTTAAGTTCATCTGACAACGAACCATGTCAGGAGCATCAACCAATGCCTGCCAGATACAAACATAAAAGGTTTACTTGAAAATTCTGTAACACCAATTATGAGAACGCCACTAAAGTTGGAATCCACGGATAACAAGAAAGCAAACTTTTACCTTGATTATTTGTTTATGGTTACAAAGAAGACATGAAAAACCAAAAAAAAAGTTGAAAAGAAGACAAGAATAACTTCAATGATTAAAAGGAAAGAAACAAAACGATATTTACAAAGAAAAGTAGTCAAATGGATAATCTAAGAACAAATAGCGACTGAGAATATAATGTGCAAACAAAGAACACTTCCGCTCATCAAATTCATTTACTTGATCTTGTAATCTCAGTATCAGTGACATCATTTTCAAATGATTAAATCCTTAAGATGGCCAGGATTCGCTAGTGGTCGTGTGCCCATCCAAAATTAAACACTGGACTAATGAAATAAAGCCAGAGAGTAACGGTTTAAAATAACGATAACCTCCAAGATTTACGACCAAGTTCCATAAGAAATGGGACGACGATTCCATCTTAACGATAAATCAGGTAAAAATGAAAGATCATTGGGTACGATATTGTCATTAGAAGTACCTGCTTGCACTTGATCAGTTTAATTGCATTCCTTAGACACATCTGAGAGACTAACACCTCACAAAAAAACAACTATCGTGGGAATAGTTTCCTACTTCAAATCGTAGAATGGGACCAGTATATAACAAAAACAAAAAAAACTATAAAAGAAGCCAACCCTATTCTAATCCAGGACCTAGGAAAATCCGAAAGGAAATGTATGACAAAAGCGTACCCGGTTCTGGTCGATGATATCGACGATGACGACGAGCCTGCCGTAGTCCTTCCCGTAGTTCACGAGGGCGACCCTCCCGACCTCGACGAATCGCTTGAACGGCTATGAGATCACGAACAGTGGAAGAATAAGAAGGCTGCAAGATGAGAAGGGGAATCATACGTCGACAACGGCGTTACCATTTTTCTGGACTTCGCGACGTCAGAGGACGAGCGGCAGAGGCGGCGCAACAACGAAGAAGGGTTAGGGCTTGGTTTACTGCTCGTCCGTATTTATAGTTGGCAATACTGGTTTATTTACCAACAGGTCCTTCCATTTCACGGTTATTGGCATAGGAGTGCTTGGGTTGTGTAATTTTACCTCTTCGATTTACGAGAGATAAATAAAGATAACTGCATGGATTTTATCATTAAAAACCGATAGATACATATATTAAATTTTTTGTAAAAATTACACAGGTATTTATTATTCACTAATTTTACTTGATTTCAACTTTGAAAGTGTAATAAATGGACGAGAATTTATTTTTTATGAAAATTGAATTAAATAAAAATAAATTTAGTATGAAAGTATTTGTACGTTTATTAAAATTAAATAAAATTAAAAATATGATTTACTAAAATTTAATAGTACATGATTACAAAAGATCTACTAAAGCTACGTAAGAATTGATTTTCCCTAAATTCACAAAAGAATGGTGAGAATTGAATTCTTAATT
This sequence comes from Amphibolis antarctica, assembly GCA_024699675.1. Lineage (NCBI taxonomy): Eukaryota > Viridiplantae > Streptophyta > Magnoliopsida > Alismatales > Cymodoceaceae > Amphibolis > Amphibolis antarctica. Next base: position 6,385 of record JAMKPZ010016906.1, read on the forward strand.
TACTCTTTAATACAAATACTAAAATTAAGTAAAATTAAATTCTTTTTAATTTAATTTCGTCTAATTTCAATGACACAGATACTTCTTCCTTTGGATGTAATTGATTTATATTAGATGAAACAAATTATTTCGTTTGGATAATTTAATTTCTAAATACACAAATATCCTCAATTTATCAACCATCCTCAATTTTTTTCACTTTATTTTTGAAGGTTCAACAAGTTAAATGATAAAAAAAATTTAAAAAAAATCGTTGACAAACCATTTTCTAAAAAGATAACCAGCGTATAATTGATTTTTCAAATTTTCTTCATATTTTCTATTCCCAGATTTTTTTTTCCATTTCTGTTTCTATTTCGTGAATTTCTACACGTACACAAGTAGACCCTTGTACATCATTTTGACGATCAATCAATTTCAAACCCTATTATTGTATTAGACATCAAATAATGGTGACCAATCAATTCAAACATTATTAGATTCAGGTTCTTCGGAAAACACCGTCTGGGTTCTTTTACATCTTTCCGTGTTTTCTTGATTTTTTCTGCCCTCAGTTAAGTTTTCATCTTCCTCGAATCCATCAAGCAAACATTTTTTTTTCCTCCCTTCAAAGATCAATCAAATTTAGAAGAACGTTCAAAAAGCCACCTACAGACAAATAAGCCCCAAGGTACCAAGAATGATTCTAATCATGTCCTACAAACTACTATAAATCAGGGACCAATAATTATACAACTTATGGGAGATTTCATTATGCATTGACAGATATGTAGTAGATAAATAATTCATTTAAAATTTCCTTGCAAGTTCTTATTTGCAAGGAGGTGTACAAACTCACGGAGATGTGACTCAAATGATATATTGATGACTCATTCTACTTCAACCACTCCAAACAAATATTCCAATTTTCAACACACAAATTCATTTACAGAGGAGTTGGTTAAGGAAAAGACGGAAAATAAGAGATCATGTATCATCACATGATGTATCAAGTCCAACATTTCTCACTAACACCATCATAAAACCTAACCTTATGCCTGGATAATTCATTCAGTCACGGAATTGAAGACGTTAAAAGGATCTTATGTCGAATTCAAAATGCTCAGCACATCAAGCATGCGCAAAAACCTCTGCAAACTAGGTTCCATACACAGCTTCTTGTCAGTCGACTGGCTATCTCCTCCGTGCAGGCACTGCTATCAGCGAGGGCTGAATCAGAGCACAAATAACAAACAAACACGTTATTGACAATCAAAGTCTGTAATGATTATTATTTTCTCATGTGCCAGCTGATGATATCTGTACCTGTAAGATGGAGACCTAGACATGCTTCGTCCATACGAACTACATCCATTTTCCTCACGATATCGACGCTCAGGGCGTGATCGTGAAGATGGTGATACTGATTGAGATGAGTAGTAATCATCATGAATGACCCTGCCAGGATCTCTGAAAGAAACACATTGGAGCTCATTGGGAAAAATGAAAAATTTATTATGAAATCATGTGATTTTCCATGCTCAGCAAAGGCAAACCAAACCATTACAAAGAATCAAGAACAATTTGATCAAGTAATGGCCAGTGCTATTCAACCGAGAACTGACAAATAAGCACCAAATCAACATACATCACAAAAACAGTAAATGCAGGAAGCTTTTTTTATTTTTATAGGAGGGTCGGCCAAGTGAGCAACCCAACACCCTACCTAAAAATCCACAGATTATGACGGCCATATGTCTCAATAGCCATACGGCACCCAACATCAAAAGGCCAACCGACTTGGAAAAGGAAGTTTCAGTAGATCAGGTTGTGTGCATTGCTTTTAATTTTTACGAAATCCTAGCAGCAAGTAGGATGCCAAATGTTATATACCTTAACTGCATCGGCCCAAAGATCCCACAAATTGAACTTTAGTTCAAACACTTTCGATTTATGCTCTAAAAAGATGTGTACTTGAACAGCATCTGATAACTTCGGGCTCTTTGCTCTGTTTCTAAAAATCAGGTGCACTTTTACAATTCAAAATTTTGTGAGAAGCAGTCCTATCCCTTTAACAGTGGCCTTTCATGGGCTCCCTTTCTCTTGATATTGAGATTTAGCTTTTGGCAACTTTAAGCTTTATTTCTTTGTTATAACTGGACGGTATGCAAAACCAACACATAAATCTTCGAAATATATAGATATAATAAGGCACTTGTAATCATAATCTATCATGCAAACCAGGAAATCATGTGAAGAAAACTTGGATGGCATGAAGACGATTCATTCCTATCAGACCTTTTTGGAACCTTTAACCGGTGTTTCTTTGTTGATGGGTTCTATAAAAAAACAAAGAATCAATTTTGAACTTCAACAAAACAAAAAGCTTGGACGATCTAACTTCTAAGCCATATTGACAAATGCATAGATCGGTGTAAAAAGGCAGATAGCATCAAAAGCAAGTGGATAGATGGTGGCATCCAGGATTTTCAGTTCATAAATTATCTACAATACAACCTTCAAAACCCAAAATCAGAAATCCATATGATGGGTATAAACTAACATAGGATGTTGAAAGACTACGAATATTATAAGAGCTGAAGAGTATTACAATGCTGGAAAAAATGCCACATTGATGAGAGAGAAAAAGGGAGAAATAACGCAGCAAACAGAAAATTTATAACGAACGGGTTCATGCAAATTCATAGAAACCCACCAATTTTAGTAGACTCAATTTCAGTGAAATATCTTTTTTATTCAAGGAAAAGATTCAGTCATTCAGTAAGGAGAAAACTCTGCCTGTGGAGGTTAACCTTTAACCCTTCATAGCTGGTCCCAAGCTTAGATAAAAGAGAAAAAAAAATTTAACAAAACTTTAAAAAATATGAATCCTAATGATGCATAATCCTTTTAGTGATGCATTGTGTTGAAACTCAAGTGTAACAAAAATATAAGAAAGAAGCATTGCAAACCCTGATATAACGTTCTTAAGGACTTTCATAATTGCCCAGATGCAAATAAAAATAAGAAAATATTTTTGCACCTTAATGGATGGGTGTAGCTAAAAATGTTGTACAAAACACCAAAATTAGGCTAGCAATTTGGAATATAGGAACTTTCACTAGTAAGAGTATGAAATTAGTGGATATAATGATAAAAAAGAAAATTGACATATTAAGCTTGCTAGCAACTAAATAGATAGGAGAAAAATCTTGGTTAATTAAGGATAATGGTTTTAAGTTGTAGTGTATAGGATAAGGTAAGTGTAGAAATAGAAGATCACCACCAGTTCTTCAACGAGAGAGAGAGAGCTGAAGGAAGAGAGGCGGGAAAAATGACATTGAGGTGGGGGATCAACGGGAAAAAGCACTGGTGCTATGACTTCTAGAAAGACTTCAGCAAGTGCATGTCCGGCTGAAAGGAGCCCAAGGACTGCTCCCTACTCTGTGAAGACCTTGAGTGTCTTCACCACTCCAAAGAGTTCCAAAGGAGAAACAGAATCTACAAGGAAGAACGGTGTCAGATAAGAGCAGCTGCTAGCTAGGCCAAGTGGGAAGATGAAGGAGGTCACTACTAGCATCTACTTCATCAGGGCCAATCATATGAACGTCTAGAGAATGAAGCCTGATCATCAGCTTATGCTTCCACCTTTTTATGGTTTTCTTGCTGCTGGTCCTCACCTAGACTCAAGGATTTGCCAAGAAAATAATAGATTTGTTGCACAAGATATTCCAGGCCCTTCTAAGCTATTTTGAGAGATGCCATTCTTCGTGGTTGTTTCAATTGGACTCATATCCATCTTGTCCGTATCATACCACTGGAATTTCATTCTTTTCAGGGAAGGTGCCCACTTTTAGAAGGCTTTTCCCCCCCACTTTTTACACACTTTTTTTCTAGGATGAAAGATTCTCTTTTCTTCTCTCCCAAAAGGTGTAGAAATAGAGTTCGAATAATAGTTGATAAAAGTTTAAAACACGAAGTTGTTGAGGTAAGAAGGATAAAAGATAGAATTATAATCATTAAGCTTGTGTTAGAAATTGAAAGTTAACATAATTAATCTATATCTTTCACAAGTAGGTTTAAGAAAGAAGCTATTAAATAGAAATTGAAAGTTAACATAATTAATCTATATCTTTCACAAGTAGGTTTAAGAAAGAAGCTATTAAATAGAAATTTTGGAAAGATTTAGATACCTTAGTTCATGATTTACCTACTAGTGAGAAGCTTTTTTTATTGAAGGAGATGTAAATTGGTATGTAGGGAGCAGAGTATAGGATATGGAAGAAACCATGAGGGATTTGGCTTTAGTAATAGAAATGAAGAAGGATATTCAATTCTAAATTTTAGCATAGTTAGAGACCTTTTTGGTAGAAAACATTTATTTTAAGAAAAGAGAGAAGCATTTCATTAAATTTAAAAGTGATTAAAATCCTAGTCAATAAGATTTCTCACTAGAAAAATAGTTCAAAGAATATGTATAAATTGTAAGGTTCTTCCAAGAGAAAATTCAACAACAAAAAATAGATGGTTAGTATTAGATGTTAATATCAACATTGGGAAAAGAAAAATTAAAATACACAAAACCCAAAAATTTGGTGATGAAATCTAAAACGGAAAAAGGAAATTATATTTAGAGAACTTGTTATAAGAAAGAATATGAGAACTAGATGGAAGATAAATAAATCTTGAAATGAAATACCAATTTGTATTAAAAAGGATTGCCAAGAAAATTTTAGGGTCTTTTGGGGTAGCTCCTTCGGGTAAAGAAAGTTGATGGTGGAATGAAGATGTACAAAAGATAATAAAATAGAAAAAGAATGTCATAAAACTTATCATAAATATAGAAATGAGATAAACATAGAGGTATAAGCTAAGAAAATTATTAGTGAAGTTAAAAATCAAGCATATAAAGAATTATATGATAGTTTAAACACAAGACAAGGAAAAGATACATAAGAGTAAGTTACAAAATGACTTTACTAAGAATTGAATAAGAGTTGCACCAATTGGAGAAAAGAGAAAATCAATTTACATTGTTTGATCATATATCCTAGAGAGACCAAAGGATAAACCAACTAAGAGACGAAATTTGATTAGTGTACAATAGACTAAGGAAAGAAGTACAAGAAGACCTAAAATTACTTGAGTAGAAACTGTCAGAAAAGATTTAAATACAAGTGATTTAAGTGAATATTTGACCATAGATAGAAATACAATGAAGTAAAAAAGATTAATATGGTTCAGATTGTTGTTATTGTTGTTCAATTAGAAGGAGAAACGATAGGAAAATCCAAATTGGACCAGAACATGAATGACAAAAAGGTCTTTTCCAAGCCCTATGATTATGGTTGTAACAACAGCATATGACAATGGAAAAAAGCTCGTTATAAGTGTGGGACCAAGTGAACTATAAATGAACCAACAAAAAAGATATTTTACTATTATCATTAAGATACTCCTTATTTTAAATTTATTATAATGTTTTGATATGAAGTGAAAAAAAGAAAAGAAAAAGGACAATAAACAAGAGTAAATACAGCCAACCAGTTCTCAAACATCATTTAATATGGATAATGAATCATGGAAGGCATTAACAAACTACCATAAATTACAATTTAAGGCAACTTCCACAATTTACCATAAAGTTGTTATAGTAGAAAGTGAATTCAAACAAGGTAAGATACCGAACAAAGCAAAATCACAAACTAACTAAGATGCTGCATCCAAAAAATTCATAATAGTTTCCATCTTGAAAGATCCTCTTTCCCAAAGCAATGAAATATAAATTTAATAGCATGAGGTATCCACTAAAAATGACAAAAAATAAAAGATTATTTAGACCTTGTGTCGTATCTCATTGGGGTAGGAGAACGTGAATATGCTGCAGACGAGGAATTGACAAAAACAATGATTCAGTAGACTGAAATTATGATAAAATTGTAACCAACATGAGCATGAAGACATGACATGAGAAGGAACCAACTTGGATATCGGCACTTGGTAGGTCTTACTGGGGATCGCCTTCTGTCTCTTCCTCCCATGTATCGCCCACTGCACCATACAAATCAAATAAAAAATACGCAACAAACTATTAATTTCAAAAGAAAAAGGAAACCTGCCACCATACTGATACCAAAGTGAAGAAATTGTACCTGACACGTGCATTCAAACGCATTTCTTGTGGAGTTTTTCTGTTTTCCTCGGCAAAAACAATTGTAATTTCACGTCCTCTTATAACTTGATGATTCATTTGTAGTTTGGCTTCATAAGCATCTTCTGGGTCACGAAACTTCACAAATCCAAAGCCACGAGGCTCCCTGAAAGATAAAATGCAGGATACAAAATGGCAAAAAAATGTAAAAAAGTAACTGGCACAAAGGATAGAATATCAAAAAACCCATGAAACGAAGGGGACTGTGATAGAAGTCCTACACCATAACAAGAATTTGTTAAAGCATTTTTGACTTTATTTTAAATTATTCAACTTTGTGCCCATAACAAGGTTCCATGGAAAATTGCACTGGAACATATTTTCAAAGCAAAGAATTTATTGTTTATAATAATATAACAGTAGGCCTTCCCAGAGCATGTAGGATATTCTTACATTTCCATCACTAGAAGTAAAATTGAATTCTTTTAGTATGGAACATCAACCTTCGTGTACTGAAACCATATTTTCTCAATTTCTTGTACCTTGCACACAATACTACACCACCTATAAAGTATAAATTCTCCTGCTACCCTAAATATGTTCAAGCTTCATACTTTAATGTGGCTCCTCTCCATGACATCGTGACATGCAAAAATGTTGAAATATGGGCATCCAACTCAAATCCAATGCTGAAAAGTCCGATTAGACCCATACACATATATCTAAAAAAATTACACTCGTAGGATTATCTGTTGGATGACATCGTCCCACATTGCAAAATTTAAAACAAAAAACATGAATTAATATATAAGTGAACCCTCCACTCATAACCCAATTGGTTTTGATTTGGATGTTCATATTTCAACAAACAAATAATAAGGATTTATTTTAGCTCATAATTAAGTTGTAGTCATCCTACAAATAGGCATTTAAGCACAAAAAGGAAGAGATAGTCGGAGGCGTTTTCTATGGTGCTTCTTTCAATTTTCATTAATACCGAATAACCTTTAAAAAAAGAAAATTATAGGAAAAAAACGAACAGCAGCACGATACCCGGTATAATAATTCTTTGGGAGGTAAACATCCTTGACCGGCCCAAAACGTTCAAAAGGCACCCTGAGATCCTCCGGCCTGCGGTAGTAACAACACAAGTAAGCAATACAATGAAAAGAAAGTTTACACAATCCAAAGACAACCTTGAAGAAACTTGCTCTATTCCACATCGATAATGAAAATCCAATAATAACCAGCAATTAACGAAATCCTATCCAGCTTTCTCGTAATAACATGGACGAGAAGACGATAACCTGGCGTCGAGGGAAATGTTGCGGACAAGGAGGCCAGAAGGTGCAGGAGAGCGATGGTCTCTGAAGTTTCCGCGGTAACCGTCGCGAGGGTCGTCGTAGCGCTTGGGGTGAGGAGGGCTGCAGCTCCTGCTTCTGCTACGGTACCTCGACATGTCCATTAGAGCAGAAAAACTCAACAGTGTCGACTGGCAAAGTAGGAAACGTTGAAGTTTGCGGAATGAAACGAAAGAGAAGGGAGGGGGATCAGGAAATCGACGGCGGGAGAAGATGAACGAACCCTAGCGACTGGTAGAACGTTCGAGTTCGACCATACACTGAGGATGCATTTATAATGTCAAGGGGTAAATAAAACAACGCGTAAAATTTCAATTTTTGGGGAAACGGTAATAATTTATTTATTAAAAATATTGATTATAATTGGAGTACCAAATAAATGCAAACTGGGCCTTCACCAAAATTCAAGATATCAAAATTTTTGAAATTTTCAATCAGTACACATTGTTTTCAGAAATTGGGTTGATTAATCTAACATGCGACAACTTTACAATTAATCACACTAATTATTAGATTAGTTTCCTTATATATTTGCACAACAGAAATGATTAATCCATAATACAATTGACATTCCAAATTACGGTTTCACAACAATAAACTTAAGTTTGAAAATTGGATTAGGATAAGTGTGATGAAAATTTATATTTTCCATTATTCTTGATTTTTTTCCTCTAATTTTTATCTAACAATCAGTTAAAAAAATAAACATACAAAATTGATAAAAATTATTAAAAGTAAAATTATTTTTATCATTTTACATTTAAATATTATAATAATAAAAACTATTACAATTATTATTTATATCAAAACATTATACATCACTAACTCTATATAATAAAAATCTCACCAAATTTCATTATCAAAAACAACCTTAAGTTAATGATTTTATAAAATGGATTTGTACCATTTTTACATCAAAGGCCATATTTAAGGATCACAAGTACACTTGAGTTTTTTACACATTGGATTTATAACCTTAATATTTTCGGTAACCAAACACGAAGTATTTTTAAAATTGAATAAATAAATAGATAGATTTTACTACCCAAAACTGATATTTTGCTAATCGGACAATATCATGACACAATTGATGTCATTAAGGAGTCGCGTTGTATGCAATTTTTAATCATTAACAGAAATTTCTAACCAATCCAAGGGCCCTATACTGACTATTTAAGTGTGTTCATTTTTAATTTTACTTATTATGAAATTAACTTTAATAATATAAAAAATTATATAACAAATTATAATATAAGTACAATTATTCTTATGACATCGAAATCCAACGATTTATTCGACGATCGTAACGGACCGGCAGGCGCGCATGCCGATCGACATCATCCGAGAATCGTCATCTTCCGGCGCAATTCGATGTCGGAACTGATAGAATGGTAAATTTAAGCGCCAACTGATGATGTTCCACATCAAAAAATGTACCGGCGACAGCACCGACAAAGCTGAGGCAATACCAAATATATCGTCGACATAAGAGGAGGAAAAACAACACGAATCCATGATCACTAATTCCAGAAATACACTTCCGCAGGCAACAATTTCGTCCCCTTCCATCAACACATTTTTTTCTGATCAAAGAACCAGAGGTCGTTGGCACCCACATTCGATCGATGATTACATGTGGATGCGGCCCCGACAGACGACGGTAATCGCTCACAACAAAGGGAACCAATAATGGGAAGAAACGAATGGCGCGAGGACGAAACCCTAGGAGCTAGCTAGAACTCCTGGGAGGCAGAACCGATGTCGCCCTTGCCCTTCCCGGGCTTGTTAGGCAGAAGAGTTTGGTGTATGTTCGGGAGCACCCCGCCGTTAGCAATGGTGACGGACCCGAGCAACTTGCTCAACTCCTCGTCGTTCCTCACCGCCAACTGTATGTGCCTTGGCACGATCCGGTTCTTCTTGTTGTCCCTCGCCGCGTTCCCGGCCAACTCCAGAACCTAGAGCAAAAGAACACGCCAGAGATGAAGCATTTGAACGACGACGACGTGGAAGGCAAGATCGGCTGCGTATTTGTCTGAAATACGAGTTTACCTCGGCCGCGAGGTACTCGAGGACGGCGGAGAGATAGACGGGAGCGCCAGCACCGACTCGCTCGGCGTACTTGCCCGCCTTGAGGAAGCGGGCGATCCTGCCGACGGGGAACTGGAGCCCCGCCTTGTGCGAGCGGGAGACGGACTTAGAGGCCTTCGGCTTGCCGCGCCCGCCCTTGGTTGATCCACCGGAGCTCATGGTCTTGGGAGGTGGGGAAGAGACGGCTGGCGATCGAAATGCGAGTTAGGGAAACGGTTGGGGTGGAAGAGGGTTCTTGCATTTATTTATAGTGACCACAGTGATGATGTGTTCGGCAAGCAGAAAGGAAAGGTGGTATTTGATTGACAGATGTGGTTCGGCACGGATTGCCAGCGTGGCGAATGGCACCAGGAAATAAAAAAATACAACCATTACGCAGTATATTATACAGTACATTTAGAATAACTTTTTTTAACTGATAAAGTTAAAATTAAAATTGATTTTATAAATAAAATTGAAATTATAGAATAATTTAGATAGTAAAAAATTATATATTGAAATATGTGTAATAATAATAATAATAATAATAATAGGAGTAATTTTAAAATTTTAAAAAAATTAAAATAAATGAAACCTATATATTTACGATTACAAAGCTTATCTATCGTGAATACCAATATTTTGTGGATAATAAAATTTTTTAAATCTGGTTCATACATTTAAATAAATATGCTTACGCAAAAATTATCAAAAAAAATTCAAGCAATCCTCTGGAATTAGTTTGTGTTCACAAAAATGATGTGAAAATAAATAATGAAAATTTAGAAATCGATGAAAAATAAAAATGATAAGATTTTGATGAGAAATTATAAAATAATATGAATATTTGTCCAAAAAATAACAACAATTAAAAAACATTTAGATAGAAAAGTATTTTTTCATCATTTTCCATATATACAAATAATATAACAAACTTGGTCAATAAAAAGTGAATTCCTGTAAATTCTTTCCTTATAATTTTTAAGTATATAAATACCCTCTTAATAAAATAGTTTTTCTAAAAAGGTTATGAGTATCACTCTAACTGCAAGTCATATGAGTATACAACTCATATGAGACCGATTATGGAAGATTCAATTTTGGAATTTTTTGGGTATCAGACTTACCAAAGTCGATTCTCAATAACACCATGAATTTTTGGCATCTTCCATTTTCTAAGAATGATAAACCTTTCTACAAAATTTATAACATCACATTAAATTTTGGACCTCTGTAAATACCTTGTCCATTCAAAATCTTACTCTTTTTTTTTCTATCCAAAACATTGAAGGCACGGTTCACAAATCCACAAACCACGATGAACTTAAAACTAACGCCAACTCTCAAATTTACAAAAATCAAGATCTCTAAAACCGTAATCAGATGGCACCTTAATCCTAAGATCTGCTCATGGTGATTATTGATTTTAAAGTGTTGAAAGCCCATCAGGAAGGTTTTTGTAGTTGTTGCAACTTCAGCTTAGCCTGATGACTAAAAGGATACATCAAACACAACAAACCATGCGAAGTAGAAGCCTTAAAAGGCATGTCATGTATGTGAAGCAAAACTGACTATTATCCTACAGAAGGTAAGAAGAACATGACGATCCCAAGCTCAAAACTTCTCGATGAGGAAGTCCTACGGTCACTGGAAGTTGCTAATCATGATGTGGTGATCTGCGAGCACCTTCATAGCAGAAATAAAGAGTTTCCATTCGTGCATGGTCGTGCAGGGTCATCCTGAAACTACAGGTAACAATAATTGATCAAACTGAACAAAAAAGTTTGCACAAATCAAATCCAATGAAGAAACTACAGGTAATAATTGATTTTGAATTTGATTGGTTTCAGTATGTAGAGTAGCATAAACAACAGTAAATCAATTTTCGTTTTCGTTTTTTTTTTCAAAAAAAAAATCCGATTCTCTTTTAATTTTCATGTTGTTCGCATAAAATTTATAGAAACTTGAACAAGATGTACTCCAAAACCAGAACCATCCAGAATTAAAAGAATAAATGAACCACAGGAATATTGGTTGGATACTAGTACCACAAAAATCCTTGAGGGAGAGTTTGTATCAATGGAATTAGGGAAAATTCAATTTCGTCTAATTCAAGCATTTATGTAGATCCTCTTCAACGAAATTCAATTCATTTATGAAATTAATGAAATTCATTTAAAAGGAAATTCAGAATTCAATTCCAACCTTCCCCTTAGTGAATTGAGTGACATCCTTTCGCTCCCCTCCCACGAGATTTCCCAGTCCACACATCTCCTAAAAAGTTTATTTCATAAATAGTTAAATTTTAAAATACATTGACTTTTAATTTTTTTAAAATAAAAAATAAATTCAATTCTGTCTAATTTCATCATATGCACAAATACTGAAATTTCGAATTCTAATCAATTCTATGAGGTACACAAATATTTTTACATTGAATTCAATTCTAACTAATTTAATTCTAACTAGGAAATGAATTTTTAACAATTCATTTTTATATAATTCTATGTGCACAAACAAACCCTAAAAATCAAAGTTTTACAAACCAAATTGGAAGTTAAATGAAAATGCCACTACTTTTGTTTAGAGCAGTTTAACTAAAGATGATATAATGTCATTTAATTAGCTGATCAATGATTCATCAAAGAACAATTTTTGAAACTTCAAAATTGATTTAAAACAAGTTTTTGATAAATTTTAAAGATACGTGTAACTATTGTAGTGCATTCTATAATAATTTCTTTTAAGCAATCAAGCATAATAAATATTGTTTCTTTATTTCATAAATGACCACAAGTAATTTGGATTTGAGTTAGGGTTTGTAGACTTTTATACTTTGATTTTTTTGGCATTATGTAAGGGTTTAAACCACTAAACAAACCAAGTAATTTAACCAACCAACTTTGAGAAGCGATTTTTAGAGAAGAAAAATCATTTTTGTATTCAACTCTAGTTGAACCCAATTAAACAAGTCGGCTGAACCAATTTCATAAATATTGCAAAAAGTGTCAGGGTGAAAATTATGTTGGTTATTCATTAAGGTTCAAAATAAACATCTATTGGCTGAATTTCAGAAAGAAACTCTTAATATTTGTTCTGTTAAAAACTTTAAAAAAAAAATCAAAAATCCGGTTTTCATGGCAACTTATGTAAAAAATAAAGACACTTTCTACAAATTATTCCTCTTAACAATAAAGAAAACAGAATACAAAATGAAACACATAATTAAAGAGAGCAATTAGGACAAATCAAGTCATGTGACAACAACTAACAAGTTATGGCACATTCATTCATGGCATCACCATAAATTCACACCCGTTAGGGTAAATTACAAAATGCTTGCATTTGAATTAGTCTAAATCTTCATCGCATTGGCAAGAAAAGATGCAATCAAAACCTATCACTTTTGAGGTAGATCATCATACTTATTCTAATAAACATGGTACGTGAAATTGCAGACAATAAACCAAGCAAACAAAAATGCATTTAAAAACTGACAAGTTGATCATTGGAAGGTACCTGCTGAAAAATTTGGATAAAGCATAATAAGATCAATGATTCTTGACCGCATAAGCTACAGCAGCAACAGCAGTAGTGGCAGAACATATCCACGCCCAGATACCTTTCCTATTGGCATATGCAACCGCATTTTTTAGGAAATCAATCTCCTGCTTCATTGACTCCATTTCCTTCTCTGCATTTGTGTGTTCATCTGCTACAGCTCTGAGCTGCCCAACCACATTCTCCAAATCGTTTTTTCTTCCTTGCAGTGCAACAAGTTGCAACTCCAATCTTTTTTCCTTCTCAAGCTGCTGATTAAACTTTTTCTGAATAACATGCTTCTCATCTTGCAACTTCAAAATATCTTCACCTTGATCTTTTCCTGTTTTCTCCAAAGATGATATTGTACGTTTAAGATGATCAACTTTTTTAGCCAACATATCATTGGCTTCTCGCAACCCAGTGAGTTGTGACTCCATGCATCTTTCCTTCTCACACTGCTGATGAATGCTTTTCTGAATTGCATCCTTTTCTTTTTGCAACCACAGAATCTTCTCACCATGATATTTTTCGGATTCTTTTGATGAGGACAGCATGTGTTTAAGCTGCTCAACCTCTACTTCCAAAGTACCATTGATCTTTTGTGAAGTGGCAAGTTGTAATTCAAGATATTCCTTGTCATTTTGCTGATTCATGCACATCTTAAGTGCATCATTTTCATCATGCAACCTTAAAATCTCTTTAGTTTGATCTTCTCCAGATTTCTGCAATACTGAAACAATCTCTTTAGCATGCTCTACCTCTTTCTCCAAAGCTTCTTTGGTTTTTTGCAGCCTATCATGTTCCAACTCCCAACTCTTTTCCTTCTCATTCTGCTGATGAATGATTTCTTGGAGTGCAAATTTTTCATCTTGCAACAACAAAATTTCTTCTGCATGGACTTCACCAGACCTCTCCAATGAACACAGGGTCTCCTTCAGCTGCTTAGCCTCTCCCTCGAGTTCAATGATCTTCAATTCTTGTCCACTTTTAACATTTTCACTCTCAACCTGCTCCTCCACAAACTCATTCAGCTTTTTGCTAAGATGGTCCATCTCCTTTGTCATTTCCTGCACTTGCAGATTGAAGAAGCTTTCCTTCTCCATAATCTCCTTCCTTTTCATCTGGACCTCACCTTGAAGGCTTTGGATTTCATTCAGAAACATGTCATTAGAGATCTCAAGCTCATTTGCTTGCAACTCTTTCTCCTTCCTCATCTGCTCCATCTCGTCCTTCTTCCTTATCATTTCATTCAGCTCCATCTTCAGGACGTTGTTTTCTTGCATGAAATCCTTCAGCTTCTTGTCATCCAAACTCTTCTCGTCCTCCACCTTTCTCTTCTCAATTATTGCACAATTCAGCTCCACCTTAGCTGATGCAAGAGCTACCTCCATCTGTAACTCCATGTCCTTCCTCGTCCGCTCTAGCTCGTCCTTCTTCCTCGTCATCTCATCCATCTCCTTTTTCATATTGGCAACAACCAGATGGCTTACTTTTGTGAAATCCTCAAGTCTTCTGTCACTCGCGTTCTTCTCCTGCTTTACCTTTCTCCGCTCCTTTTCCACACTGTCCAGTTCGGCCTTAGCCAACGCAAGTGCTTCCTGCATCTCCACTTCCTTGACCTTCCATATCTGCTCAATCTCATCCTTCTTTCCGACCACTTCACTCATTTCCCTGTTCAGATTGGCAAAAACTAAATCATTCTCTTCCATAAGGCCCTGCAACTTCCTGTTAGCCGCGGTATTCTCCTCCAGCAGCATCTCCTTCTCCATCTCCATGAGGTTCAGCTCCGCCTTCAGCTCCTTCTGGTTCTCCTCCATGTCGAAAACGGTGGAAGCCAGACTCCTTTCCATCTCTGCCTTCTCCCTCTCCACCCTTGCAAGTCCCCGCTCCGTCTCCTCCACCCTCCTCCAGAGCACCACATTCTCCTCCAATCCCTCCATTGATATCACCTTCTGGACCGCATCCACCGCCTTCGTCACTCCCTCCCTAAACGTCTCTGTCATCACGACGATGACGACGGCGTCATCGATGTCGGAAGCAACGGAATCTTCGAGATCGAGGGCCATGCCTTCAATCTTAGACTGCAGCATCTTAATCACCTTCCTCGCGTCGAAAGTCTGCTTGACAAGCAGCATGTTAAGTGATTTGAGCTTCTCCACCTTGACCGCGTCGCCGGTGGCCATTGGGGCGTCCTGCTCGTGCGGCTTCGCCTCGGCCTTCGTGACCGCCGACGAAGGTGAGGTACTGCCCTCGCTCTTCGCCATTGGCAGCGCTAGGGTTTGGTGGTAGACGTGCAGATGGTGGTGCGAGGGAGAGCAAACGTGGGAGAGGCGCTGGCAGGGTTTAAATGGTGGAACGGCAACGGAATGGAGGTTAGAAATTTGAATGCGAATACGATAAAAGACAAAACGACATATTATTTTGTAATTATTTATTATTTACGTTTTTTTTATTTGTACAATAAGTTAAAGTAAAATGAGGTTTATGTTTTTTTTTAAAATTATATAATTTATGATATACGTATTTTAATATAATTTTTAATGTAAAATATTAAATTATTTAATAAATATTATAATAGATTGTTGTAAACCTGTAGTATATAATAAAAAAAATTTAAACAAATAAGACCTACGTAAAGATTACAAAAATAAAGAAATCCTAAATTTAAGTTTTGTAAAAACATTAATGACATTTTCAAAGGCAAAGGTTTGTGTTTAAATCAAAATTTTCATATTTTCTACTATTTTTTATTATTTTCAAGAGGATAAATTTTTTCAACGTCCTAAGAAAATATCAAATTAAACGTCTATTAATTTTTTAACGCTCCGTTTAGACAATGGAAATGTTAAGGTAATGTAATTAATTACACCGACCAGACATTCATTCAACCCTTTTTTTTTGAAAAAATTATCCAAGAAAATCTCCGGCGACTATTTTTTTATTTTCAAGTGGTGACCGGTGGTTTTATCGATTTCTAAAAGAAAAGGAATTATCTCGATTAATTTTAAGTTATAAATTTGTTTCTTAAATGAGTTGATTTTTTTACGATATTCAACGTTGTCGGATGCTTTCTATTTTAAAAACACGCACGATTAAATAAGGCATTTAAGACCGTTTATCTGCAAAATCATCCATAAATTCCGTAACTAATCATGCTCAATATGGCCTGAAGATTAGATAAAAAATGATTATTACTTGATGTTGTAACAAATATTCACAAAATTTCTCAATATTTGGAATAAAAATTTAAGACATTTTTAAATTTAAATTTAACAGATTACAATGATAACCGTCGAGGGGGATTCGATAGAAATAATTGAAAAATTAAACATTTTGCTGGATAAACAAATGCAGAAACCGATTTTTTTTCTAACAAAATAAGACATTATGCTTTGAAAGTTTTATGCACACCGATAAATACATCCCATCCGTTCGATTTCATTTTCCGTAAAATTCCATAGAAAATGAAATGAATAATTCCGAGCTCCCTCACCTGCACTGCGATCGCGGCCTTCTCGCAAGCTTCCCCGCCGCGGCGGGGCAGGCCGACCTCACCGGCGGCACCATGCAATTGTACTGCAGGCAAACCGAGCTGCTTAACGGGAACTCGGCCGCGCGCCCCATCTCGATTCCGGTCAGATAATTGTGGTGCAGGTACAAGATCCTGATCCCTCCGCTCATCAATCTTTCGAAGAATTTCCGCGGAACCCTACCTACGAACCTGTTGTAGTTCAGGTACATATCCCTCGCCCCCGCCAGATCCGCGGGGATCGTCCCTCCCAGCCTGTTGTAGCTCAGGTCTACGGTCTCCATTGCCGCGTTTAGGCGGCCGCGGAGGGGCCTGACGGCGCCGCTGAGCATGTTGCGCTGGAGATGGAGATGGGCGATAGGGAAGGAGAAGACAACGCCTGGTATTGGGCCGGAGAATCTGTTGAAGCTGAGGTCGAGTAAGGTTAGGCGGTGGAGTCTGGGGAGGAAGTGGGATATCGGTCCCGAGAGTCTGTTGGAGGTGAGGGAGAGAAAGTGGAGGGAGGAGGGGAGAGCGGAGATATGGCCGGAGAGGTCGTTGTGTCTGAGGTCGAGGCGGATGAGGGACGTGGAGAAGAGGAAGGGGATTCTGCCGGAGAGGTGGTTGCGGGCGAGGAGGAGGTTCTGGATGGAGGAGGGAGGATGGGGTATTCCGCCGGAGAGCTGGTTGTAGCTGAGGTCGAGGGTGCGGAGGCGGCGAAGTGAGTGGAGAGAGGCTGGGATTCGGCCAGAAAGGTAGTTGCGGCTGAGAGCAAGGAACCTGAGGTTGGAAAGGGAGGATATGGAGGCGGGGATGGTTCCATAGACGTGGCCGGGTACGAGGGACAGCTCGTTGAGGGTGGAGAGGCGGCCGAGAGAAGGCGAGAGCCTGCCGACGAGACCCGGAGAACCAGCGCGAAGGTCGCCGAGTGAGAGGGCGACGACTCTGCCGGCCCTGCAAAAGACGCCGGAGAAAGTGTGACAGGGGTCGGTGGTGAAGTCCCAGGTGGCAAAGAAACGGGATCCCGGCATGTCGGACAGCGACTTCCGGACGGATTGCAGCGCTAGAAAGTCAATCGGGTGGAGCATTTTGGGCGGCGCCACGGCCGACGCCGCCAGCAAAGTCGACAGTATTATCACAGCCCCCACCGCCGTGACAGTGGCGATGCTCGTCGTGGTTGTGCGCCGCATCTCGAGCTACAGGCACGGTTGGATGGTATGGTTGTGGTGGCAGAGGAGTTTTATAGCAGGCTGGGGTCTCGTAGGAGAGGACGGTGACGATGGGGGGGGGGGGTTGCTTGGAGAGGAAGAACAGATGATGGGGAGCCCTGCAAAGCAGAGGGATGGGCATAATAATTAGCTGTGCCGCTGCTGCTTCTTTTACCAAATACACCGGTGGTGGTGGTGTGCTGGGGACGACAAAACGTGGCAGGGGAAGATGGATCTGGATGGTAGTGCCGTTGTATTCCGCTGGGGACGACAAAATGAGGCATTTAAGGTATATTTACTAACCCTTTTTTTAGTTTCAGAGTTAAAAACACTTAAAATTGAAATTGATTTTATCAAAAAAAAATTAAAATTGTATGATAATTTAAATATTAAAAATTTATATATTAGATTTATATCGTAATAATGATGTTAAAAGTGATTTTAAAAGTTAAAAATAATTACCTATGAATGCATTCTTAAAAACTAATGGATTTAAGGTATATTTGGAGACAATTTAAGGGATTGTTTATCAATTTCACTCTTTCATTTTAAGAGTAAAAAAAATGATTTTTAGGTGATCAATTTTAAAACGAAACAAGGAGTGATGCATTTATTAGATGTTAGGAATTAGATAGAGTTTTAGTTGAAGTTAGTTTATGAACAGAATTATAATTATGTAGTAATTTAGATGATAAAATTTTTTAGAATATGTACAATAATAATGACATTAAGAGTGATTTTAAAATTTGAAAAAATAAAATTAAATAGAATTTTAATTTATTATAAATTTTTATATATTATTATTATTAAAAAATTTATTTTACAATTTATTATAAAATTTTAATATTATTTATAAAATTACTTTAAATTTTTACGTCGTTAAAATTAAAACAAGTCGGATGGAATCTTGCAGCAGAGAGGTAGGATTCGGCATGGATAAAGGTAAAAGGTGCTGCTCGACGCTCAGGTATTGTTATATGTGGTTGCAGAGTGATCTGGGTTGACCTTCGGTCCAAGCGTGAAGACGGCCGCCCCGGTCATCTTTTTTTTAAGGTTAAGTGGGCCGGGCTGGGACTTCAATTTTGAATCTCGGTCCGGTATGACAATTCCTCTTGGGTGGACTGGCCTCAGTGGTATCAGCAGGTTCTTAAGCATCATTACCACACAGGATGTGCTCATATCTCCAGCAATTCGTAACATAAGGATGTTGTTTGATGGGTTAGCTGATCTTCGCCTTGTGTATTGTTATTAAAAAAAAAAAAAAAAAAATCTGTACAGAAAAGGTGTGGATGGAGTGCAGGGAAAGGGAAGATAAATGAGAGCACCGGATGTTAAGAGGTTTGAGGATCACAAACCTGGATCTAAAAAAGGTGAGGTCTTCCAAACTTGACCAATCACCGCTTCCATCTATATATATCACATGACGGGAAAATTTTTCCTCTTTTTTGGAGTAGTGGAGAAGAGAGGGAGCAGAGGCCAGAGTCTCCCTTTGTCTCTCTTCTCCAACTCCACCTGGTCCACCATGGGTACGGGGCTGATGTACTCTCCCGAATTCATCGCCGCCTCCGGCGTGGTGCATCATCACCGGAACTCCCGCACACGGTGGGCGGCCAAGGCTGAGAGAAACATAAATGAGTGCGCAAACAACGCCCAAACGACCGGCACGCCTCCATGCCACCATGTCCGGATTGCAACAGGCGGCGATTACGCTGGATCGGCGTTCTCCATGTCTCCCTCGCCCCGATCCGTGCCTCTGCCGAGTTCCTCTTGGAGGAAGGAGAACCAGGTGCCGGTCGACCACTGGGCCACCCGAGATCTCAGGCGCATCCTGCGGCTGGAATAGCAGACACAGGCATCCTTGTTTCCTCGAGCATCTACACCTTTCCCTTTTTGTCTTTCCTTTTTTTATAAATCGGGAATCGGAGTTGCACCTTCCAGGGACCAGGGTTTGTTTGAATCATGTCGTCCTCTCTATTGAAGTGTTTAAAATCAATAATTTATATTCCAGGGTTTGTTTGTGGTTACAGGCTGCTTTTTGAAGATTCAGATTCAGATTCAGATTTCAGATTCGGATTTCAGATTCGGATTATTCAGATTCAGACCTGCGTATTTAGGGTTTTGCGTCTTTTTTTTTTAACAGACTCCTTTCTATTGCATTTACTGATTTATCAACCGTATGTGTGTATATGTATGGATACCATTGTGTACTTTGTTTTGGACAGATGAAGAAGATGCATCATCAATTTGTTGGATGGATCATCATGCATCGGTGGGATTCCATCTTGTGGTGAGGACGACGGCTGACTTGAGGAAACAGGCAGATTCCTGGTCGCGCAGAATCTTCGGTACTTTGTACTGATTCGCGGGCGACCCTTTCTCGATGGCCATCCTCATCAGCTCATCGAACGTGCCCTTTCTCACGATGCACATCTCCAGGCGGCCCAGACCGCCCATCTCCCTCTGCATCGCGTACGTGCTTCCCAGGCGACCTTCCACCAGCCGGCAACATTTCCCGAGAAAATGCAGCGGCTCTCGTCCCTCGTGATGCGGCGGTGACGTCGTCCAATTCCTCACTTCCACGAAGAGCACCACATGCTTTGGGGACGTTTCCGGATCCACAAAGCTTGCGTACTCCAGCACCTCTCCTCTCAATTCATATTGGAGCATGAATTGCAAGTTGCCATCCATTGTGGTTATCAGATCCCTTTCGGTGAACACCTGGTCGGCGTCCCTGGGAGCTTTGGTGACGAACTCCACCCTTGGGGACAGATTGTGGAATCCCACGACTCTTACGACATCACCCAAACGGTAGCGGTACAAGCCTCGGAAGGTGGTCACCACCAGCTCGTACAGCTTTCCCACCTGCACCTCTGCTATGTCCAGCAACGACTCTGCCCCCGCGTCTCCCACGCCGAAAGGAAGGAACTCGAAATAAGCGGTGGTGGGCATGATGGTGAATCTCGTCCGATGCGGTGGAAGCAGCTTGTCCATGTTTATGCCCACCGCACATTCGGTGGCAATGTAATCTCCGGCGAGCACCGGTATCTCCTCTCCGGTGTAGTACTGCAGCAGAGGATAGTACTGCTGCATGCTCCCGGTGGTGACACAAGAAATGTGCCGGATCGACGGCCACAACCTGCAGGCTATCCCCCTCCATGCTCCTCCCAGCCTTGCGAAGACCTGACGATGTCTATTCGCAATGTCCGGCCGAGACCCGGCGAGCAAGTCCTCGACGGCAGATCGCATGTCCGGGTCCGTGATCTCCGACGTCACGGTTCCGTATTCTATGTCTTCGCAAATCTGCTCCCATTTGGATTCCAGAAACCGGAACGCCCCGATCACGCCGATGGCGTAAGGCGCTTCAATCGCACCGATGGTGTCGTACTGGCGGAGCCCGCAAAGAAGATGGCAGTACATTTGCTGCTGGTGATCCACGCCGAGAATAACCTCCGATGGACTGATACAACCATCGAACAAGCCAGTGGGGTCGAGGGCCTCGGTGCACAAGTGCAGACTGGTGGCCGCCACTGTTTTGCACCCAGCTGGGGTTGCCGTGACCGTTCCGGCGTAGACGAAGCACAGGATCATGTAGGCGGTCTTCCTCGGAGGAGCAAAGCTGATGAGGACGGGGGGGTAGAAGCTAGAGGGTTTTCAGAGATTATGCTAGCAACCATATAAGAAGAGAACATCGGGAGGTCTCACCTACGGAAAACAGCTTCGCTGACATGCTGGGCGAACTGCGCCGCAACGTTTTCCGATTCGGAATCGTAGAGGGGCAACAGCTTCGGGCACATGGAACCGGACCCCGAACTGGAGAACAAAGAAAAGAAAAAAAAAAACAAAGAACGAAAGAAAGATGAGATCTCTTCTTCGATCGGGGAGGCGGGAAACCCCGGTCGGTCCAAAGCGGGGCGGACCTGCGGAGGAAGCAGATGAGGTGGTCGAAGGAGAGGTCGTAGGAAGGACCGTGCTCCGCAATGCGCCGGATGGTCGGCGCGTAGTCCTCGTCGTAGGAAGAGATGGGGACCCGCCTCTTGAACTCATGGTAGAGCTTGAGCAGCCCGTCCCCGTCCACGTCGTCGGCGTCTGCGTCGGCGTCGTCCCAGTCGATGTAGCGGCGTAGGTAGGGGACGAGGCCGTTGCTGTCTAGGATCAATCCAAGGGTATCCTTCTGCAGGTCAATTGCGGCCCGCGTGCACTCCTCCAGCCTCATCAAGAACACTTCGTCCACGGCCTTGCTTTCGTCCATGGCCTTGCTTTCTTCTTGCCGGCCGTCCTTGCTTTCTTTCGCCTCAAATTTTGTTCTCGACGCTACCAACACCCACGACGTGCCATTTTAGCGTAATAATATAAAAATTTATACAAAATTAAAATTAAAACTAAAAAATAGAATGCAAGTTCCTTCTCCGATTCCACAATGCAAGCATCTACCACGATATAATTAGCTCTAGCGTGCCCTGAACCCTCACGCTAAAATCATTGCAGAGTTGTCCCCAAGCAAATCGAAACATCATACTCCAACCCTGTACGTGCAAGCAAACCACGAACCACATTCATTCGTACATTTACGACGTACGTGTATAAATCGCTCTTGAGCTGCCGTTGCCACCGTAAGGCATCGTCACTACCACGTACATTTGTTGCAAGCCATGGTCCTCCGCACCGAACGTCCGGCACCGGGGGTGGTGCAATCCATAGGCCACAGCACCTTCCGAGGCCTTGGCAGCCTCATCAGGCTCCTCCCCACCGGCACCGTCTTCCTGTTCCACTTCCTCTCACCCATCCTCACCAACAACGGCCACTGCTCCGTCGCCAACAGGGTCCTCGCCGGAGCCCTCCTCGTCTTCTGCACCTTCTCTTGTTGCTTCGCGTCCTTCACCGACAGCTACATGGGGGCGGATGGTCGGGCCTACTACGGCATCGTGACGTCCACCGGCATACGGTCCTTCTACAACGCCAGCCCACCTCGGGAGGACGCCGCCGGCGGAAGGTACCGGCTGAGGTGCGGTGACTTCGTCCACGCATTCTACTCGGTGGTGGTGTTCGCCGTGATCGGGCTGCTGGATTCCAACACCCTGTCCTGCTTCTACCCGGAGTTTGAGTCGAAGCAGAAGGTGTTGCTGATGGTCCTACCCCCGGTGGTCGGCGGCATGTCGAGCGTGATCTCCGCGGCGTTCCCCAACACTCGTCACGGCATTGGTTATCCGCCGCCGACGAGCACCACCGTCGACAGCTGACATGAATAAAGGTGTGCGCGTGCTTCACAAGCAGCTCGGATCATGTATGCATTGTGAATTGAATAAACTGTAACAACTGAATTCAAGCCGCCTTAGAAAACTCAACCTTGGGACTCGACAAAAAGATGTTAGTTGGGTTGCGGCAATGGAAATGTTCACGACTTCTGAAGTTAACTCCGTCACGATCGAGAAAACGTTAACAGGTATACAGGTAAATTAGATTAACTGTCGATCGACAAAACATAAATCAGCAAAAGATCCACAAGTAAAATGGGTGAAATTGAAAAACAAATCTACCATCGAAACTACATAAATACCAAGCATAACGAAGAATCTTTATTTAGCATCCCGACGAACGGAGATCCTCCAGGGCTGACTTTATCTGCTCCTGCACAAGCTCCAAACGCTTAGATAACACCTCCAGTTCAAGAATCTGCTGCTTCCTCCACTTCTCACCAACTTCACCTTCCTTAGGTAACGAACCCACGAGGTTCGCCGTGTACCCCATAAAGCCTACAGGCATCATACCGAGACCGAACGGTGTTCCGACACCAATACCACATCCCAATGGATTGCCAACGGCAGACTGCAGCATCTCCTTGAACAGCGGAGAAAGGCAACCCCTCATAGCCTCCTCAATAACAGTCGAGGCCGCCGGCGCCGGTGTAGACACAGGACTGGCCATCGCTGCAGCGCCAGACGAGGTTGTTGGCAGGGTCGGCACTGCCTTGACCTCGACAGCCACCGCCTCCGAACCCCCAGAAGTCAAGCTCACTGGCCTCTTCCGTCCGCGCCGGCCGATCTTCTGCCCCTGCTTGTCGAACCCACGATTCTCCTCATCATTACCGTCATCGTCATCCTGATCGTAATGCCCGCCCACGCGAGCGACGCTATTGCTCCAAATTTTCCGAGAAATTTCAAATGTGGCTTGGTCGTGCGCGGTCTTGAAGACGAAATCCTTCCCCGATCCCATCCTGTTGATCACATTCCTGTACTTCTTCTTCAACCTCCTCAGCTTCTCAACAAGCTGGTTCTTGTTGAAGTCGAGCTGGAGCTTCGTCCTGATCTGATCGTAGAACGGCCCGGTATCGTGCTGATGCGCGTGGTGCGTCGTCCCCCTCTGGGACGTGAACTCGTAGAACCCCTGTAGGATCTTGATCTCGTCCTCCTCCGTCCACAGACGCTGAAACAGACGCCGCGAGTCCTCCAGCGATGCCACGGAAGAAGCTGCCTTCTTCTCCTCCGACTCCACGAGCTTCAATCTCTTCTGGTCCGGGATCTGGAATCCTTCACAGGCAACAGCCGGATTCGGTGACGTCTGGATCTGGACACCGTTATGGGAGGCGGAGACGGGAGCCTGCTGGTTGGGAGGGTCGGAGGGGTTGTTGTTGCTTCTGCTAGTGGTGTTCGTTGTGGTGGGGCCGGCGCCGTTGCAAGGGTTTCGGAGGCGATCGTCGTCGTCGGTGGAAGAGGAGGGGGACGAATTGAGGTCCTCGCCATGAGAGAGAGGTACTGTCCTACTAACATGGGGCTCCTCGTCGAACTCCTCGCTGTCCTCGTCCATCTCCATCTCAGAGTCGTCCACGTCGTCCTCCGCCTCCTCGCCGAACATGGCGTGGTGGTCCGCCGCCGCCGCCGCCGCCGCCGCCGGGGAAGGCATGGGTTCGGGCCTGACCGGATCGATCGTGGTTAGGGATGGGCTTGGTGGGGTAGGGTTAGGGTTGAGAGGCGGGAATCGACGCGGGCGTGTGGATTTGGGTGTCACCTGAGACCTCGTCGGTCGTCTGATTGCATGAGATCAGGTCGTGGTTTGGGGAAACTGCGGTGCGGTTACCCACCTTTTTTTTCTTTTAAATAAAGTGATACATATATAACAGTTTTACACTTAAAATTAAAAATACTAATATATTAATGAAAAAATAATTTTTAAAATAATTTTTTTTAAAATAGATATTTATTTATTTCTGATATCTTAGGAATGCCGATCAGTGTTTGTAATTTCTCTATTAATTCTGTTCTTTGTTGATTGTTATTATTATTTCGACACTGGCTTAAAATAGCCTGTAATAGTGTTCTTCATGGTATCAGATTTTTAAATCGATCCTCTCCATGACCTTTGACTTTACAACCATTTATGATCAACTTCTCGTATATCATCGTTATTATACAATCTTTTATATATAAATTCTCATATTCTCAAACAGCAGAAGCAGTGCAAGGGCTTTGTCGCTTTGACGACTTTATTTTAAGGAGAACAACTTTAGCAGCAAGCTACAGGGGTTTGTGGAGCACAATATCTCATTTATTGCTGAAAACAAGAATCAAACCAAAAGTATAAACAACATAATTACAAGAAACCATGATTCAACTTATTTGCAACAAACAACACTTTCAGAGAGCAGAGAAAAATGGGACGACTCTTTCTTTTTACAGATCAACAACACGGAGCAACTCTTGTACAATGGCATGTGGAAATTGCATGTGGGAAGACACCATCTGAATTGCCTTTGATGGTGGTGGCCTTGGGTTATCTGGTGAATAACAGGGAGAAGAATCCTTGGGGGACTCTTGCTTGAGGAGATCACAAGAATCTGGGATGACCGAGTTGGAGTAGCCTTCAATGTTGGCACACCTCCATGGAGGCATTTTGGTTACGCTGAGGACTATATCTGAAAGGCAGATGTTGCTGAAACTGTCTCCTTGAATGCCCACCAGACTTCCTGCAAGCGTTATGTTTTCTCCAACAACACGTTCGATTGTGATGCTTTCTATGGTCGGGAGTGCATTAGGATCATAGTGATCGTCAGGATGCCCACCATACCTGCCTTGAAACATAATTGCAGTACTCACGTTTCCCATAAAAACATCAGATATGTGGATGTTCTGAACATAACCACCACGGCCCGGGGATGTCTTGAGCCTGATACCATACAATGAATTGATGATCTGGATGTCCTCCACGTGAACTTCTGATATACCTCCAGACATCTCACTACCAAATGCAATACCAGCACCTGCAGCTCCTTCTCCGATGATGTGGCGGATGCTTATGTTGAAGCTTGGACGACCATATGATATCCCATACTCGTCCCATCCACTTTTAATGACAATCACATCATCGCCCGTGCGAATGTAGCAATCTTCTATGCAGACGTTGTCAGATGAGTCTGTGTGTGGACACACAAATAAGCTAAATCACTGACACAAGTTTAGACCAAATGAATGCTTCGCACAAATTAAATGCCATATACTTTGAGAAGAATCATTTGTTGTTCAATGATATCAGCATCAGCCAAGTGACGATTTCAAGAACAGTGCAATCAAGTAAAATTTATTACCAACATTTTGGAATGGATTGTAGGCAAAAAAAAGGGGTCAATGCACCAACTGAAAAACAGATAAGCATTCCATAATTTATTGTAAAACAGTGTCTTCCAAAAGTACAACCTACTTGAAGATAAAGGTGCAATGCTAGAGACCTCTTCTTTTTGGCACAACCATATCTGATCCTCACCACTTTGTTATTTGTCACTCCCTTTAAAATTTTGTTTTTTAATTTCTTATTACTTTCCCAGTCTTCTCAATTTCTTATTCTTTCAGCACATGGTTCTAATAAAGCTTGTCTCAATAAAATTTATCATACACCATCAGGATGTAGCCATAAGCCTATAACCTTTAGCGTATTTCTGATCAATAAATTTTACCAAAGTAAGTACCCATCATGAGAAACGGCAAAAAGTGTTTGCTGAAGTTAGGAATTACATATACATATATAGTGTTGTCAAAAAAAATCTCGTAAATGGACATATTATAAAACAAGTACACATATAAATCATAATACATATGTAACAGAACAATACCAATATTTTTCATAACATCAGAATGAAGCTGTGCCCATGACCATGCTCTTATTGCAGTAACTCAAATTTTATTGAGCCAACATGCATGCCAGTAAGACTCATGAATACACATAAGGTTAACTTATTCCAAAAGCATGGATGATCTATGAAGTGTTTGACACTTGTTTGTTCTCCAAAGAACCATGCTTGCAAGTTGGACATTCTTAGTTTTGCTATTCACTTTGCTTGCAACTTTTCAAATACAAACTGTAACTGTTCATAACTACTTCTAACATAAGTTGAAGTGTGGAATTGCCAAAATATGTCAAATGGGGAAAGATTTCCACAAATAGATTCAACAATAGAGATACCTAAGGTAAAATTGTATTAAATATGTTGCAATCTAGAAATTAAGTGAGCTATGTCATTTACAAAGCACAGGAATCATATTATAACATGTAATAGATGAACAGATCAACAAATAGGAGGATGGTTCAGTTACAGCAGAGAACTGAAATTAACTGGCAATACAATGAAAATAAAATAAAATAAACCAACTCTCTGGCAGATGTGGTTCCAACCAAAAAGAATATTGCAATTCATAGGCAACTAAAAGAAGGTCAACATGATTGCAGTTGAAGTAATAGAATCAAATACATTTATCTTCCAAGTTCCAGTGAAAGTAAACCATTCAGAACAATTCCACCTACCAGGATCGATCCCATCTGTGTTTGGAGAGTCAGGAGGGGCGAGAATTGTGACATCCTGTATTAAGACTCGGCTGTTCATCCACCAAAAACATTTTCAACTCTCCTCTAGTAGATGCAACTCCATTTTTGCAATTATCTATAATGGAAATATGAGTAAACCAAGTAAATATTTTCAGAACAAACCTGCAGTATACTGGATGTACGGCCCAGAATGGGGAATCCTTGAATGTGACATTTGAAATCATCACACCAGTGGAGTGCATGAATTCAAGTAGATGTGGGCGAGTATAATCTAGAGTTTGGTTTTTGAACAAGTCCCACCACACATTTCCTTGCCCATCAATGGTTCCATTACCACCTGTACGGTGATATTCAATTATTAGTGTAGTGTAACCAATAACAAATGCATCTGAGACCTACAGCAGCAAATAATGTAAGGAATTCCAACTTAAATGACTTTGTCATTATAAAAGTAAATTTGGCCAGATTATTTTCAACCTGTTATAACCACATCGGTCAAATTAGACCCAAAAATAAGGCTTTTATGCCTTCCACCAGGAAGCTCTCTTCCACGTCCATAAGAGGGTAAAGGATCAATAACTGGCCAATCAGCAGGATCCTAAAAAAAAGGCATGATTTATTTAGAATGAAAGGATTATAGACCATCACATGGTAAAACTAGTGATGATTCAAAACCGTCTTATATCCTATTAACAGTAACAAGCATGCTTCAATTTATTCAAAAAAGAAAAAATTGATGTCTAACATTTTGAGATAAAAATATATCCTTTTTTCATGTCATTCATCCTTTGAATTTGTAATTCAACCAATCTTCCCAGCAATAACTTGAGGAGAACACAAACCATTCTTTTTACCTTCAAATAAGTGTAGGGAAACCCAGAAACTCACCGTTGATCCAAGAATTATGGCATCTTTATCTAACGACAATGTCAGATGGCTTATGAGGCTGAAACTTCCGGTTAACCATCTTCCAGCAGGAACAAAAAGCTGAGCACCCCCTTTATCAGCATATGATTTGAGATAGAACAATGCATTGAGAAATGCATTGGTGTTGAGGGTAACTCCATCTCCAACAGCACCAAACTCAGTTATTGTCACACTATGTGGCCGGTGATCATTTGATGTTCCCTTGTTGAAATTTGGGCTAGTTGCTATTGCCCAAGGACACCCACAAATTGCTACTACAACTAGAAGCAGATCCAAGATCTGGTAAACAAAAGAAATCCAATCAGAGGAAAAAATTTCAAGTTGAGATACTTGATAATGTATGGTTAACACTTCAGCTAAGGATGCTATGTTTCTTATATAAAACTCCATCGATGGTTTGGTTTAAATGCGAGAGTTTGAGCCAACTCGATTCAAGAGCAGAAATCTACGTTCAAAAAAAGAGTAGAAATCGAGTACAGGAAATAAATGAAGCGAACTACCAAATAAGAACAAGCATGGGAAGAGATTTATCAATCATAAGGTCATTCTAGACTTAGTAGCATAGGATCAAAACGCTAAAATACCTTTTTTTTAATAGAATCTCGAGCTAAATGAATCAGATGTCATTGATAAAGCAGTAGTAGAATACAGAGGGAGGGAATGCAGGAGGTGGATTGGGAAATAATAATAATAATAATAATACTAATAATAATCATAAAGAAGACTTGTTGGCTTGCTGCCGTTACTAAAGGCACTTCACATAGAAATACGAAGCCAACTATCAAAAAAAGCTTCCTTTTCCAAACCATATTGAAAACAGAATTTTCAAGTCAAGAGCAAACAATTCAAATGGGAGATGAGAGGAAAGGAGCTGAACCAACCAGCAAACATCTAGAATTCAAGGATCTCATGGTAGGAATGAGACGATATCTGTTTTCCTCAATTGAAAAATGCAGCATGAGGCATCCACCACAATCGACTCCTATCTGATCAGAGGAATTCAATCAAAAGAACAAAACCAAAATATTGGCCACCGGAAGCATCCCCAACAGGAAGTGTGGAAAGGGAGTATGATGGCAGTGGGAGTTACAGCCCTCACCAAAAGTGAAAAAACAAAAGAAGACAGCAGCCTGGTCCTGGAATATGACCTTTTGTCTCCAGCTGCTATGTTCACCAACTCCAGAAGGAAAGGAGAAAAGAGAAAGCAAGAGAAGCGCCTCGACCAGACTACCGAAACAGGAAAAAGGGAAGGAAAAACCCAGATCACGGAGCAAGGCGCAACACCTAACCAGAGATGAACAGTGTGAACAATTCAAGAGAGTTGGGTGTGGCCCTCCTCCGACACCAAGATGGATGTGTTTGTCATTGGAAGAGGGATGTTTTCAGCAAAATAAAAGATGGGCATTGCTGCACTCTCTCTCTTATCCCTCCCCACCCTTCTATCTCCAATGACAACAAGAGATCCCAAAGCGAAATCCGTCGGTTATGTTATGGTCAAACTTAAAAAGCCAGGGTGCAGAAAAATTATTATCTACCCAATCGGATTTGGATTGAAACGAGAGCATAGGAATTTGGAGTGACCGGTGAGAATAACCCTTGGAAACGGTCAAGAGTTATGTCATGGCCCTTGGATTCCTCCTGCAGCGACGGCGACGGCGACGGCGACGACGACAACAATAACCATCGCCCTTAGCGACCGGGCAAGGTAAAAAGGTGAAATATAAAACCCCATTATTATACTATTCCGCTTCCAAACAAAAAACGTCTGATTTCAGAATGGTGGGAGCAGACGAGTGCAATTCCAACACCATTACAGGAAACCGCTCTACCGCAACAAAAATTGGAATATAAACCGATCGATCAATCAATCAATCAACACCACCACCACCGGCACCAAACACCAATTTCACGGCCAACAAGTTATCAACAGAGGAAGAAGTGCAGAACATCATTAATTAAGCGACAACGGTGGTTGAAGTGAAAGTGAGGGAGGTCACCACTTATGATACCAGTAGTTTGGGAATTGGGAGGAGGGAGACGGAGAAAGTGAAGGTGTGACAGGAAAGACGAGGTTGGAAAGTAGGACCGCAGGTGGAGGAGAGCAGTGGTGCTGTCGCTAAAAGGTGGGTTGGCGGTCCGTTGGATCCAAAGCCTGCCACCGATTGAATGACCAAACACCAACTGCAACTGGCATTCAAAAAACAAAAAAATCACACTACTCCTTGTTTACATTTTCACCCACAAGAAAACCCATGTTCTCTGCTGTTTTTCACTCGGATCTGAAACCACACCCCCCGCCCCCCACACACACAACCTGGTTTAATGCATGACCTTCCAAACCAATGCCTCCATTGCCCTTTTCTTTTTGCTTTTTCATATGGGTCTTGCTTGTTTTCGATTGTCCACGCCTCCACTGAAAATACCAACAATTCTCTGCTGCCTATTCTGGTTTGATGCAGAAAGGTGTGGGAGCAATCTGTGA
This sequence comes from Amphibolis antarctica, assembly GCA_024699675.1. Lineage (NCBI taxonomy): Eukaryota > Viridiplantae > Streptophyta > Magnoliopsida > Alismatales > Cymodoceaceae > Amphibolis > Amphibolis antarctica. The sequence goes on from JAMKPZ010016906.1 coordinate 37,418, forward strand.
CGGGGGATTGGTCCACCTGCCTTCTCATGTGATGTGTTGGGGCAAATCCCAAACCGTTAGACGCATAGATCCCACCACGCGCTCTGACACGTGATTCCAGTCACCTCTCTCTTTTTTTTTTAATTTTATTTGTACTTTTATATTTATAATAATAATTAAAAGAAAAAAAATATTTCTAATGATATTTATACAGAATCAATATTTTCTAATGATATAAATAATTTAGATTAAATCTTATTGAAAATCTTTTCTATCTTAACTATAGAAATCTGATTACTTGTGTAGTCCTATACTCATTTTCTTCGTACATTTACACTTCTCGATCGTCATTCTCCTATTCGTCACTCACGTTGTCATCATCCTTCCATTTACATCATCATCATCATTTCACTCGCACCATCATCGTCATTTTATTTGTATTATCGTTGTCTCTCGTACTTGTTGCTCGTGCCATTATCATCATTTTCACTTATCACTCACGTTGTCATCATTCTTTTTGCTTATCACTTGTATCATCAGCATTTTTCCACTTATCACTTATATCATCGTTATACATTTTATCATTGCTTATGCCATCATCATTTTTTTCTCATCACTCACACTATCATCATTTCTCTCATCTATCACTTATGACATTATCATCCCTCTTATTCACTGCCAGTGTCATTATCATTTTTCTCACATATTGCTTGCATCATTATCATCCTTTTCATTTGTTACTTACACCGTTATTATCCTCTTCTCATTATTTGCATCATCGTCTTCCTTTTTCCCTATTATTGCTCACCAAGTGATTTTTGTTTTGTGAATTTTACAAATTCAAGCATTTAAGGCATATAAGGCTAAGTTGCTAGGGGTGTTTGTATTATTTTTCATGTTTAGTATTTTTTTTAACTTTTCATTGATAACTTAGTCATAATTATTGAAATTTTAGAATTAAAGTTACACATTTTGGAAGAGTGCACAGTAATTATAGATTTATATGTTGTAAATTTTTTTTTTAAATAAAAATTAGAAAATGACTTAAGTGTAAATACCTATTGAATTAATTTTCTATAAATACCATAAGAGAATTGACATCTTTTTAAAAAACAAAAATTTAAAAATAACTTAAATTTAGTCACTTATAAAATTATTTTTTTATAAAAGTCATTAGAGAATTGACATCTTAACTAGCTACGTATGAGAATAATTTTTTCAACTTCAAGAAAAATTAATTTTTGATAATTTCCTTTTCAAATGCATTTTCCCCACAAACCCCTCTAAATGACAGATGATGACGAGTTTATATGGTTGTAAATATATTTATAATATTTGTATGTATTTTAATATTTAAATAAGTGATATTAATGTTGAAATTTTATTTTTTAACGTTGATATGATTAAATGCATATTAATATGAAAAAGTTGTCTTACGAATCTACCCATATCATCGTAGATTTGGTAGTGATCGTTGAGTTTAGGCAAATGAAGCATTATGTTTGGTAAAAAAGATACGTGAAGTGATTTTTTAGTTATGATTATCGTAAAAGATCAGTAATTTTTTTTATTGTAGATTTTTTGTGAAATGTTATAATATTTTACTGTAAGGATTTTTTATATTTGATAAATTACTGTAAAAATTTAATATTATACGGTAAAAAGATAAGTGAATCTTTTTTTATCATAACAGAATAAACTCTAATATTAACATACATAAAAACATATAGTTTTTTCAAATTAAAATTAATTAAATAAATTTAAATTTATATAATAATTAAGATGATAAAAATTTATATAAAAATAAAAATATTAAAAGTAATTTTAAAAATGAGCTGTAGTTATCCTTAAATCATTGATTTTATAATTGAAATATATCGGTAGATGAAATTAAAATTAAGTAAAAATTTCAATACATAATTGATTAATCTGAAATGAACTAATTATATAATTAAATTTAAATTTAAAAATAAACCACGAAGGTTTTCCTTTTTTATTTCTCCTTTTTCAAATCTGGTGCATTGCTCGCTCGCCCCTCTCCTTCCACTTCCGCGGGCGGCGGCAGTAGAAGCGCCTCCTTCCACTTCCGCGGGCGGCGGCAGTAGAAGCGCCGCGCCTCCTCCGGAGCATTCGTCGCCTCGATCGGTCGGTGCTCTTCCTCTTGTTCGTGATGTTTTTCCGATGTTTTCTAGGTTTTCTTCTTGCCGTGGGAAAGGTGGATGTTTCGGTTGATGGAGGCGTCGGGTTGGAGGGAAGGGGAACTACGACGCAATGACGAGTAGAACTGGAATTGTGTCCTTCCGTGTGGGCTGTAGCTGATTATTTGTATTTTGTGCCCTTTAGGTCCTCAGGAAAATCGATAGGTCAGGCTTGGGCAAGAGAGCGCACGATAGTTGCTGTCAGGCTGTGATGACGACATTTGTTTGTTTTAGAGATCCCTTTATTTGCATAGAAATTTTTTGAAGTTATTTTGTGGTTTGAGAATGATTCGTGGAATGTATATATATGGTGGTTTGGAATATGGTTTAACAGCCATATTTTGAATTTGTGAATGTATCAGTTAGCTTTTGTAGTGTTAAATTTTTTTTATCAGGTATCAAGCATTGTAATATTGGGAGGGAAGGTTTTTCACGTTATCTTTTTTATTTCGACGTAAATTTCCCTCCTAATATTATGGCGATTGTCATTTTTTTGAATTTGTGAAACATGACACACAGTGTCCTCCCAATTCAATCTTCCGTGTGCACAAATTCATTTTTCTGCAGATTCCATAACATGCATAATCAAGTCGAAATAATAGTTTTCTTTTTTTCTCGATTGAGTTTAGTTTGTGTTGATTCCAAAATCCCATTTCCAATTTTCATCCAAAATATTTTGCACACGCCGGTCCTTCAATGTTTCACCTTGGGGTGTTGAATCATCTCCATTTATGTACTGATGCTGATTTAAAGTGTTTATCTTTGTAACCTAGTGCCATGTAGTAATTTACTTAATTAATATCATATGCTCTCCAGGGATTACACGGAAACATTATGAAAAAAAACAAGAGGAAGCATTTGAAGTCAACTTCATCCTTTCATACTCCCTGCAGTCAACTAGAATTGTGAGTGTGTTAATTTTCTGAACTTTTCAAGTTATAGTTTTTTATGCTTTACCATGTTTCTGAGGCTTTTTTTCCCTTTTCTTATGGATGATATTGAGAAGATTAAGTGCTAAATGTTATCAAGGTCAAGACTTGAGTGATCTCTTGCAGAAGCTTTCCAGGCAATTATTTTTTTCTCAGAAATGAATATGTTTCCCTTTTTTACAATCACTTTTCAAATAGAAAAGTCAATAATTTTTTGTGCTTTTTTTTGTTTCGTGCCAGTGGAATAGAATTAGCAAAACAATCAAGGGAAGGCCTTCGTGAGAAAATATGGATTAAGGTTTTTTAAATTCCACACACTTCATTGAAGTTCTCTAAAATACTATCAATTATTTTATGAGTTGTGATTGACGATTTTCACTTTGTGCTTCCTCTCTTTATTCCTTTTTATTTTTAGCCTTTTACGTTCATCTTTGGTCGAACAGGCAAATCACATAAGTTGTGTTTTTTGTCTCCTGCAGCAACAATTTTCGATTGGAGTCAATGATGTGACACGTGTCCTAGAAAGAATGCCCAGAAGACAAACTCAAATTTCTGATGACAAGTATTCAGATATCTGCAGTGGAAGGCAATTTTCACATGTTCGGCTTCAGGTGAAAAGGCCATTTTTATTTCTACCCACACAGATTGTGTATTTGGTCCTTCTCGATTGAGTCCTTTCTGTTGATGATTACTAGCAGTATAATTTATGACTGCAACTTTATTTGTTTTATCTTTTCGTCATTGTTTTGAATCGACTGTCCATTTTGTAACAGAAATATGTTTGCTTAAGAGTTTTAATCTTGCCATGCAATAGAAATGTTTGCCCATAGTTGAAACTTGTAAGCCATTTGCTTCTATTCTTTCTGGATTCCAAGTCGCAGTCACAGCAACACAGATTGCTAGGACTTCACTTAGTGTGTTCAGAATTGTTATGATCCAAATATCAAAATTTCAAGAATCATACCATCACATCAAGTTTCTTTTCTTATTTTCATTGCCATGTTTCTTTTTGAAAGAAGCACTGCTATAATTTTATGCAATGGCTTTGTTGGTTACTTAGTCCACCAATCTTAAATGTTCGCAACAATTTTTTGTTGGGAATATTCCTTACAAAAATAATTATCTATGATTTCTGTTTTTATGTTAAATGGTTTGATTTATTTATTTATTTGGTCATCAAGAAAATCTATCACTAGATTTTGATTCTCAGAAATGATTATCTAGTGTTAAACTGTAGATATCATTGAATAATTTCCATTTTACACACTGTATATAACTTTACTGGATGATTCATTATTAGCATGAGAATGTTCAGGATTAGACTTGTATCCAAAAAAAGAGTTCCAAATAGAAGAAAATGCAAAGTAAAAAAAGTTATGCTTTTGGAATTAATTAACATGAATTAATGCATATTTGTTTTTGTGTTAGTGTTTGTTTGTGGCATGATTTACTGAGCTGCTATGTCACAACGTCCAAGTCCATTTTTTAAATTTTTAATGTAGTGGACACTGGGCACCATGCTGTAGGCCCAGTGAGGAATGTTTCATGTCTCAATTATCGGAAACGATAAGAATGTAAGGTTTATTATCGTGAAATATATATATTCAACTCAAAGTCAATTAGCTATGAGTGGAGAAGTCCCATTAACCATTTTTTACTTAGTCCATGTGGAACTATATTTCTCAATACTTTCATTTGTGGTCCTTTTTTAAGTCCTACTAAGTGTTTCCTTTTTGAGTAGATGTGTGAGCTCAGTAGGATCTTTATGCTCTGAAACTATGATGAAATATGGACATCTAATTTAAAATCAATTGACCATCGGTAAAGAGGCCCTTTTCAATATTTAACTATTTTTCATCTTTTACTTAGCCCATGTGGGACTATATTTCTCGACATATCAATATATATATATTGACTTGATAAATGACCCAACTTTTGGATGGGTAAAAACACACACCCTAGTTGCTGTTATCCACTGATGCTTCATCATCTGTGCTTTTACGTAGATATGCTTGGAATGTAAGAATATGATTTTATATGTGATAATTTGAATATCATGATAACATGAAAAAGCTAGATGTTGTAGCCTTCGCTCATCTGGTGCATACAATTTCCATCTTTGAAATGAGATATTTTTCACCTCCATGTCTAAAATTGATAAAAAGATTTATTTTTTTACTCAAGAATTTATTTGATCCAAGATAAAACGGATCCATCAACTGCTAGATGATATTTATAGAAATGGCAAATCCAAAAAAATTGAGGTCAAAAATGCATTTCTTTTTCGTCCACAGGCAGTACTTCTAGCTGCAGATTGCAGCCCAAGGTTGCTAACAAAGCACATACCTGGTTTGGCATCCTCAAGAAAAGTCCCAGTTCTATTAATCAATGATAACAAAGGCGGATCGTTCAGATTAGGCGAGCTTGTAAATGTAAAAACTGCCATGGCGATTGGAGTGAAGGTTGGTTCTAAATCTTGTGGATACTATGTTTCTGTTTTTAGCTTTTGTCCTTTTAAGATCTTTTGCCATTGTATTGGGATTAAGACATTGATCGATGTTGCTGTTTTAAGATTTTGGTTTAATCTTAGACGTTTACTGCCATCTGCAGGCTAAAGGGAGCAGAATCAATGAAGCAATGAATGGCGTTCTTCGGAGTAATCTAATGGAAGAATCTGACGCCTTCACAATATAAGTAATCACAGACCGCACATCGTGCAATCTAATTGTCATTTATATGCTAACAGTTAACACGGTTTCATGGTGCAACTCGTGATGCTTTCACGGCGAGAAGATTAATGTGAATCTAGCACGTACCATACGTGATGTGATCAAACGACAATGGGGAAGAATCAAATTTGACCATTTATGGCGACCCACTACAATTGACAAGAATAAATCAAAAGGAGCGAGAAGTCCGTACATGAAAAATGGACAGTGGATAATGCAAGCTTGGATGGATGCTCCTATGGAATAATCCTTCCGATGTAAAATATACAATTACAAGCTGTACCTGCACCTGCCAATTTTTAATTAACAGAGAGTTGGTGGACGTTAAAGAAGAAAGCCTATGCCATATCATTTTGCTTGTCTATGTAATTAACTCTGCATTCGTAGGTTTGGTGAGTTTGGAGAGCTTTCAGGTGTGATTGCGCCTTGCATTTTACGCTTGTGATTCAGTAATTCTTGTCATCAATGTAGGTGATTCCTTTATTTTCTAGAAATACTCTTTGCTTAGATTTCGTTTGGGTAGTAATTTTTTTAACTCTTTGAATGGGAAAAAATATTTCTTGTATCAAATGGGAAAAAAATTTGTCTGCAAAATAGAATAAGAAGTTACTTTAGAAATTTCTCATATCATAAGAGTGATTTTTAGTTGAAGTGATCTGAATCAAATCGTTGGATGTACCTGGAACGAAGTACAGGGAATCTGCATGTCGATTTCTCCAGATGATCAACAACGAGGAAGCATATTAGTTCAAGAAATAACATGATTCAAACATCTATGGCTGATTAGGAACCAAAGATAACATCTAATACTGCGCCCAATGATAGAGAGTTTAGTTAGAGAGGGTAGATGTCTTGAATTGAAATATAAACAACAACATCACAATCAAAAAAAGCCACCACCGAGCTGTAAGTTCAGCATGTCCTTCTCTAAGAGTTGCTTCATCCAGACATATTTCAGAGTGCAAGCTTATATCAATATGTATGTGTTTCAAATACCAATGCCAGTAACACATAAATGCCACTGGGAACTTCTGCTCAATCCAAATTTTATACAACAATAGGATACCATTCTTAGGATAACAAGGTACCATGGCACCAGTCAATCAGCTCCTTTGGTTTTACCGGATCTTACAACTAAAACATCTGACTGCAGGCAGGTAGGTCTTAACTCTTTAAGTCTGGAGTGGACCATCAAATGATTGGTTCTTCCTCAAATTCCAGTGAAGGCCATCATGGATGCTGTGAAGGAAGTCGTTGGTAGAATCTACTTGGCATGCAGTCGGCACGGGCCACGGCGCAATGTGGCAGATGAGTGCATCGCCGGCTAACAACTGTTTCCTGTCCTTTCCATCAAACGACGCCCATGCATGCCCCCTGCTGTTGAATGGTACTTGAACCCGCAAGGTCACATACTCTGGTAAGATCAAGGGCCGGAATGACAGAGAGTGTGGGCAAATTGGCGTGAAGAGGATGCCAGGAACCTGCAATCCAACAACGATATCATACCAACATTGTAGACATCACTACCACCACTATTACCAAACATTTCACAAATTTATCAAAGAATGCTTCACTTGCAATGAATTCTCATCATGTTACAGGAATGAAAACCCAATGCACCTGAGGGTGGACCATTGATCCCCCGGCAGCTAAGGAATATGCTGTGCTTCCAGATGTTGTGGATAATATCAAACCATCTCCCTGGACACAAGTGACAAAGTAATTGTCACAGTAGCATTCGAGGTTCGTGAGATAGGATGATATCCCTCTGTCAATTGTCACTTCGTTCAAGACCAGAATGGGCTCTTCTGTATCCAGTTCATCAGTTGCAGCATCCCTAATAACACGGCATTGTAACCGATGCCGAAGTGTGATACTAATAGGTCCCTTAAATATTGTGTTTAGATGCTCTCTATAGTGCTCACTATCTTGTAACTATTGAGGATCACTTCATGAATGAATCATTGATGCAGCTTGTTGTGACTACCATGTGAATGGTAAAGTAATGATTCATAAATTTCAACACTTTCTCATGGTAACAATTTAAAATAAATTTCAGTAACAGCAAAAGGACTCCTACATAATAGCATCAATCAAGGATCAGTTGAATACTGGAAGATAAGAAACATGACATAAATTATTAAAATGCAGAAACAACCAAGAAACAAGGATACGAAAGGGGGTCATGAATCCAAGAGATCCTAGAGAAAATGGAACAACTGGAGGAACTGGGCCTTTGAATAATGAGGCGGCCTGTACATGAATAAAACTGTAAGCATCAGTTACCAGCAACGTTTTCAAAATTGAATCAAACTGGTAGATTGAAGCGAATAAGAAATTGGTGACAAGTGAACCAGTACAAAAACCATGGTCTAACAGCTGGTTTAACTAATGAAACAAACTCAACAAAGAAAAAAGAGTATGCCTTAGTCTTAAGGTCCCCTAACTTGATTACTTGGTCTCATCACTCATCATTAGGCTTTCAAACACCTCTGATGATGGCAACATTTAAAAACACTCACCATCATTAATAGTGACAATATCTAAAGCTTTATTTTCATCTCTTTTACCTTTTAACAGTCATATTGTCCCATTTCATCATAAAAATGCCATTGACAGACTGAGGTTGCACAACGCCCTTTGCCCGGTAAAGGCAAATATGTTATCAATGCACAATGATACATCACAATGGCCCATGAGGGCTATGTCCACTACCAACTATCAACAAAGGTGAGTCCAATATGATTAGCACTTAACAGTTTAATTTGATTGATCAAGTATGTCTTATGCTCATATAGTGAAATTTATCTTTTATACCGAAAATAATTTTAATTTATGTTGCTATATTATAAAATATATACAAGTTATAGTTTCATAATTTATATGTTGAATGAAATCAGTTAGACCAGTTGAACTAGTAGACACAAGGCATTCTAGTTGATGTCAATGGCAGTCTGACCATGGTTGAACCAACAGTTCAACCAGAAAATAAAAAATGAAGTGAAACCAGTTTGACGACCTGTTTGGCTTCAAAGAATTGGTTGCTAGTTTACGGTATTAAAAGCACAGTTAGATTACTAATAACATTTTCCCACATCATGTATTCTTGCTATCAAGATATTCCATCTCAAGCCTCTTACTAATTATATGTTCAAACTATAATATTTAAAACCTCTCTTGTGATTTGTCTTTGCTTGGGTCCTGAAATGTAGCTTTACGAATAACTAATTATTAGCATTTATTTTGTCAGAATTATAAACATCTAGCAGCTGTTGTCTAAAGTATTGCTAGCTTTATTGTATACAATAATAGTCACATATTTATTTACAGGAAACCAGGAGATTATTTGCACTTAAAATGTTGAAGATTGTAGTGTAAGACAAATCATATCACCAGGATTCTCAAAGTGATCAATGTTGTCTTGTCTTCTTTTGGTAAATTCAGATGTTTACCGTAATTTCATAGTTAAAGGAATGGTTCACATATTCAGACCTAGTCCAAGTCTGCATCATATCCCATTTTACAGTGCTGGCATTTTTTTCTAATGGCCTTATCTAGGCATGGTTTTACTATTCAGAGTTAACCAAACATGGCAATTGAACTCAATGGTCGGTTAACAAAAAATTAATATATCAAGAGATTCATATTCCTTGTTAAATTGGTATTATGATCCTTATTTGTGTATCTTAAAAGTGTTAACGATCTTCTCCATCTTGCAGACTTTTCCACAACTCTCAAAACTCATCATATTCTAAGAAATGCATAAACAGGAAATGATAATAATAGAATTAAGTCAAATTAAACTCTGCAAAAGAAATTAAAAGCACATACCCAAAGAACAGTTCCATCACCTCCAAGGGTGACGACAAGATCAACTTTCGTGTGTAAAAGCAGCACTTCATCATCTAAATTTTATTACAGGGAGTCAGAGAAAATGAATATATATATATATTATTTGAAAAGTGTAAAATACATAAACCAGCAATACTATAGTTAAAGTGAAAGATTGATGAAATCAAGGAAAAAATAAATTGAACATAAAGTGCTACTAAACATTAGTTCAAATTTCAAATATGTAACTTCAATAAAACTGTCACATACTTTGTAAACATTTGAATGTGATCAAGTGCTTCTGAAACTAAATATGATTGCTTACTGTGTTAATGAATGTGTAACAGTAAAAACAAATTCTTTCTCATGTTGAGAAAACAGATTATCTGAATGTTTATAAATCTATACTCGAAAACATGGTTCCTGTCAATAAGAATGTATAAGAAAATTTCATTGAAATGTATTACATTTATTATATGTGCATTATATCATACACATCCTGGCACACTGGCATCCAACTCATTTTTCTCGTACCTTCCAAGAGCAGTCATTCTATTTGCCATTGCAGTTGCATTGATAATGTTTCTAGATGATATCTTAAATAATAATCAATTTGAAAGATTTTTAACAAAATTCTGTTTACATATTAATCATGAAAAGACCTATATGCATCATTCTATACCAATCCACTCATTTTTCTAGAAGGCTAAGAACAGCTAACTTCCAAGAGCAGTCATTTCTCAATGCCATTCCAGTCACATGGATGATATTTTCTAGTAAATATCTTTAAGTAATCTTCCTTTATCATGCTTTATTTAGCAAAATACCATTTACATGTTAACTGTGAAAAGACCAGTATATGCTTGGACTAAATAGAGCTTACCATGTTCCCAAGATTTCACAAAATTGAAGTAAGGACCATTTTCTAATAGTTCAGACCTTACTCGAGGCTCAACAACAACATTCATGCCCTTGTGGCCTTTCAGCCATCTGCAACATAGCATTATGCAAAAAAGAGTTCAGATCAATGGAATAATGCAAAGTTTTTAAAATATTACCAAAAGAAAAGGCAAGTAATCCATGAAAGGAATTCAGCCAAATATCATTAGTTTCAAAGAGCTTTAGATAATAAACAACACAGGTCAAAAAAAGTTAAATTTGGTACTCCTTTGGCTTATGATTAAGGATGGCAACATATGGATCCAGATTGCATTTTTCATATGTTCAAGTGTGTTTCTAGTCTTGTACTCTAATATCTCAACTAATATTTGACCCAAATCCTTGAAAATTTTGATAAAGTCCAAGACACAGGTTGAGGGCATCATCAAAACTCTGAGTTAAAGAATGGAATTAAACATTGACAAATGACAAAATTTCAATGATACATGTCAATTTTTTGACTAATTGAAATGACATTGAAAACATTGTCAACACAGTAATTCATTATCAAAAGGTGATTTTCTTTACCACATCTTCACCAACATAACTCCAACATAATGAAATTTTAGGGACACATGTCATTTCAACTTAACGAAGTCCAATAAGAAATCAAAATCGAATACCTTGACTTGAAGGCATATTAATATTATATATAATAAATATGATATTATAAGGTATAATCATAGCAATGAATCACTATCTCATTAGAATTATCTTGAGCAAACAAAAATACAAATGTAATAAACTAATTATTTTCTAAAATCTTAGTTAATATTTTTAATTTTCTTGAAAAATATACGAATGATTTAACATCCTTCATGGAAGAGCAAAGCATGTATTCATCATCACACAAGCTAGAGGGTGAGCATTGGTGCAATGGTAATATTTCTCATTTTAATCTAGTGGTCAAAGGTTGGAATCCTAGAATATTCTTCATTTGCAGAGGTAAGATCATGAACAATTAAACCATTTATAAACCCCGTGTCAATGGGAGCCTAATGCATTGAGTTTTCTTTTTTATAATTATTTTACAATAAAAATTTTCATTAATTGTAAATCTTGTATTAGATGAAGGATAAAAAACTTTATCTTATTTTAGGATCAAAGAAAAGACAAGAATGTATTTGTCTTTAAATATTACAGTGGGATCAAAAACTTTGTTTTTTCTAAGTGTTCCTTTTGTTCTAAAATATTAATCGGTCAATGAAAGAATTCAGGCCTAACAGATGTAATCAGATTGAAGACTGGATTAAGTGGACTGATTATTTAAATAAGATTAGCAACTGATATATAGTTTCCAGTGATATATAATTTTAAAAAAGAACAAGAAAAAAGAACCAGTATAAAAAAAATTTGTGAATTCATGGACTTGTGAACAAAAGATACCAACCTTGTTGTGGATGACATACCTTACCATTTCAGCACATAGGAGACGGACAGAAGCAGAATCAGGTTTTGTCAAGATAAACACAGTTTGTGGGCATGATTCCCATTTTAGTGAAATCTGGTATAAATACGAAGCATCCAAATATATAGACAAATTAAATCACAGACCTTGAAGATGAAAAAGCAAGATAAAAGTTGTGACATTGGAATGGTTCCATCATATCTGAGGTACCTGTTTACTGCTCCGTTCTGCAGCAGTGATATCTCCCTTTTCAAAGGAGACAATCTCATGCTTGTGCTGTCCACTTTTGTCTCCATTGCATCCCCATGAAAGCTTAAAAGGAACCTGAACTTGGAAAATCATAGCAGCAATGATAAGTTGGTGGACCCTTTTCTTCCAACTCCTCATTGCACAAGTCATACAGGTGATTTATAATTATGAAAGGATAGCATGCAAGAGAAGTGATAAGACTAAAAATTAATAATTTCTTAGAAAAATGCAAGACGTATGCATTCTTTCCAAAAATCTCTGACATTAAAAATTAATAATATCATAAAAAATTACGCTTTCCAAAAAAATTCGACATTGTTGATGTGAATAAAATGAATTAATTGCAATCTAGTTAACAAACAAAGAAACAACATATTTTATAATGCATTGTGGATTAGTGACATTGAACACTTGCAGATAATGTTGAGCACAAAAAAGTTACAGTGAAATGAGCTTAACACAGACAAGGTTCCCTAATTGCAGACATTCTCATCAGTCATGAGCAAGTATACTAGAAGTTAGTCTATCCTGCCTAAATCATGGAATATTCAATTTTATGAATGTCTAATTTGCAAAGAAATGTGGATGTTTTCTTTAGCCTGTGGAGCAGCAACTAAACAACATTCAACTTTCATTTGCATACTTGCGTTTTAGATTTTAATATTTGTATTGAATTAATAAAAAAATATCAGCGACTTGGCTTTTTACATGACTTAGTTCTCATCACACACCTTATTTAAATTTTACATATTAAAGTATTTATCAAGAATTGAAAAAAAAACGAATCCAAAATGTGCAAAACAACAGAAAATGAAGCATCATAAAAAATTTACAAGAGAAACATGGTGATATCAGACCTAGGCATTCCAAAGTATACCTTTTTTAATACGACATTATGTTCTGGATTGGGTTGGAGTTCTGTTGCTTCATCCCAAAGAATTTCATGTGAACATATATCATGCTTTCCCAAATCTCTAAGACCATTGCAAGAATGTTGCAGCAGTAATTTATTACATTCATTTTCTGCAACAGAATCTGTAGACTAATATGAGACCAGATACAGAAAGAATTTCATTAATCTAAGAAATGTTTTTACATGGTCAAATGATAATATTAAAACTAAAACTATGGAGAATTATCTATGCTGACATTATTACATATTTAACTGGATATTAGCAATACTGTTGAACTCAAGACATCTATATGTAACCACTGAAAAATGGTATGTAATGAACATTATAATAAATGTAATTATAGTTTTACAACATAACATCTCCTCTAGCATTGTTGAGAGAGATCAGAGATTTGTAATAACCATGCCCTACTAATACCTGTTCTTGATGTAAGAAAACTATAGTGTACAATTCACCATGCAGGTGGATAATGGTCTTTCAAGGTATCTATGACAAAGTCTTGGTGAGGATTGGTTCATGTTCAAGGTGATGCAATGTGTAGTTGAGTGGACAAGGACTTGGTAGGGTAACGAAGTGACACTATACACGGAGGTATTGGTAAGGCTTCAGATGCTTGTAACCTTGTGACTTTGGATGGAAGTTTCTGGATGTTAGATGAACTACACTTTAGTTAATTATAGCTTTAGTAACTTGTATCTTTATCTTTTTCATTGGTGTCTCTTCTTCGAGGCCCAATCATTTCTTGTTTTGTTTTAGTTTGCCTACGACCAGTATGGGTTCACTATTTTTCTAATTTCAATATATTACTAATTTACTGATAAATAAAATTGTTGAAATTTTAACATGATGATAATCATGACGAGATAAAATAAAACTTAATTTCAGAACAAAAATTGAAAAATGCTACATCTATACTGCTATACAACTGTCCATGTCCTGAAATCAAAAGCTTGCATGTGTAAAGCTCTTATTTAAAAAAAGATTCAAGATTTGTACTACCACCATGAATGTAAAATCCTAAATGTATATCACCTACATAAAAAGTACCAGAATTAATTTCTCTAAGAAAGTTGATGACCTTTATTTGTTTGCTTGAGATTGCGTGCTCTTTCTAATTCATATTTCCTTTTCCATTCAGCTGCCTCTGCTTGAGCAGAAGCCTTTCCTTCAGAAACTTGTCGCAATGCCTTTGCAATAGCTAAAAGAACAGAAAACACCTTGCATCAACCACAGGATGACAAAATCCATAGAATAGTCTACATATGTGGTCCAATGGCTATAATTCAATGAGAAGTTAACAACAGTATTGCTATTAACCACTGAAGTAGGCTTCTGTTTGATTATTGTTAGTAGAAGCTAGCTATCTTGTTGTAACTAAATTTTTTTCTTTTTCTCTCCATGTCGGGAGAAATATTTAAAATTTCCCCTTGGATATTTTTTCTTTGTTTCTCACCCTGACCAAGGAGCTCATGAGCTAGAGGCTAAATATATCGAACTTTTCCACAAATAGTAAAACTTATTAGGATAAAGTGTCTTTAGCTAAATTTTTTATAAAAATAAAGAATAATTTTAAATTCATGATGATGTTGCATGTTAGACCTTGGTATGTCATAGATAGTTGATATTTTTCAAGATGTTAAATGACACTCTACTTCTATGTTGATCTGGATGATGATGGCTAATTAAAATGTGTTGTTTTATACGCAATACCATCATACATCAAAGTTATTATTTCATCAATATTTGCTCTTTCTAATTGAGGCAATTTCATTTAGCAAAATTACAAGTAGAGAATTACTTCTGATAGCTTCTGAAAATTCAATAAGATGGTCATCAACTGCAAGAACTTGTGGTTCTCGGAAAAAATTTCGGATTGCAGTTTCTGTGTCTATGAGAGTGGATGGGGTTGGATGATTATTTTCTTCAGCTTGAAAGTGTGCTAGCCCATCGTTCTCCTGATCACTTGAAACCTGTTAAAATATGCAACACAAGAAAGAAACTTTTGTGAAGCATAATGCAATAAGCAATGTTGTCATACTAAAGAATACGTACAGAAATTAAATATACAAGGAAACCGAAAAAATGAGGACAAATAATTGCAAGAATATATTTGAAATTAAATTTAACCCTTGAAATTAATATTTAATTTTATAGGCTGTAAAGCTTGATAGAAAGGGTGAAATTGGACAAAACATGATTCAATTGAAAATGAAAATTTAGAAGGACTTGAAATGAAAATGTAAAGAAGAAAAAGAGACCTAAATTGGATAAGAAGTGAAACTTAAAAAATATACAGTATACATAACGAACTTAAAATTGTGCTTAATCGATTGAACTAGTATAAACTATGGAAAACTAATGAAATGTTAGCAGGCAGAAAACCCCATTTTTGCGCAAATTCTATGGCATCTGAAAAACAGACGACGGTATTTGCACGGTATGATACAACGAAATCCTTCAAATAACAGGATGTGGAGAAAACCCTGTTCCCTATTGGAATTAATTAGTAGCTAATTCTCCATTACCATAAAACAAGGGGGAGGGAGAGGGGAGGGAGAGGGGAGGGGGGGAAGCAACACTAGGAAACCAATATTGAAAGTAGTCTAATATATCAATAAAATTTAGCTAAGTAGTTGAAGGAATTTTTACTATGTTATAAGCTTAATCTCTATTGGTAAGATATCCGATGTGAGACTATCTTTCAACACTCCACCACACATATATAGCACGTGTTTTTTTACATTTTAGTGAGAGGTGGGGCCTATGTCTATGACTTGATGTTCTGATATCATTGAAAGTAGTTCTGTATATCAACAAAATTCGATTGATTAGTTAAAAAGATTTCCATTCTTTATCGATAAGATATCTGATATAGAATTATCTTCCAACAACAAAACATGAAACGCATCAACCACATAGTTGAAGATGCAGGTTTGGAGCAGAGACATGGGAAACCCAAGCAGCAAAACAACGGTTTTCCCGTGAAAAAAGTTCTAACCTTGCACCCAATTATCGAATTACAGCACCTAGAAAACGATCATCACCACACTTGATTCTAAATAATCCGATCAAAGAGAAAAGCTGCAAGAGTAACAACTCCACGGCGGTCGAGGACAAGGATCTACCTGGGGCAGGTGCTGCTGCGGCATGGCGAGCTCCGACCGTTGTGCAGAAGTCACGGACGGAAACAGCAATTGGGTTCTTTGATTGTTCTCTGGAAGAGACGGAGGTCTTGGGGGTTTTGGAATTTGGAGGGAGGAAGCTGAACGGGGGGGGTCTTGTGTGCACAAACGCGGAGGAGGAAGGAAGGTTCGCGGGTTGCTTTGGTCGGTGACATTGTTTTCCAGAAATTTTTTTTTTTGATTTATTTTTTAGGTGACAACCAACGGTTATGATCCACGAGTCAGTCTTTTGCCTTCTACCCGTCACAGTGCGATACTGCATATTCACCTCTTCTGTTAGCGCGTATCTCATAAATTTAAGAAATAAAATTTTTAAAAATAATAAATAATAAATAATTTTAAAAAAAAGATTATATATGTATAGGATAAATATTTTAAAATTTTAAAATAAAAAATTATTAATATTTTATATTTTAAATATAATTTTACATTATTTGTATAACAATTTCAATGACAGTTGAAAGAGATTAGGTAAAATGTATAAGGTCATGATAAAAATTTTACTAATTATAAAAAAAATTTAAAAATAATGGAAAAAGTCTTTATTTATAGTGTAATGAAAAAAATTAAATTTTTTTTGTACTTTTAGGATGCACAAATACTTGAAAATTTGAAATTTAAAATTTTCCTTTTTAGGATTTCTAAGGGCTTACGTTGAAAATTTGAGAAATGGAAATTTTAGAAAATTAATTTTAAAAATTATAAATATTTTATTTTTTAATATTTTAACGAGTTTAACAATGAGGGAGATCAGGTAAAATGCATGATGTCACATATTAGGAAATTATGTTATGATAAAATTTTTATAAATTATAAGAATTTTTCTAATCTAATTAGTGAGAAATGATGAAAAAAATTTATAAAAAATTTAATAACTTTTACAAATTTTCCTTTTTTACGATTTCCAATGTATACAAATTTATCCGAAGGGACATAAACCCCCCTGCATCACCATTTTTATTTTTTCATTACCCTACTTTTGCAACACTTATAATAACTTTTTTTATTATACATATTTAAAATAATACATTAAATTCAATTTTAATATATCATTCAACAAAACTACTACAATGGTAGTCCAGTAATTTTTGGTATTTTTTAAATTCTAATATCTTGAATTGAAATTTTCATTCAAACAAGAACCTTTTTTTCACAACGGTACCTTTTAGCCTTACCCGTAAAAAAAAAAATCATTTCACAAAATGATAGTGATATGATAATGCACGAATAAGATAAAATAGGTCGTCTAATTCAAAACAATAATAATAAACTTTTAAAGGAAACTAATGCTTATTATTATTATTATTCATATCGGTGATCTTCCACTGCTTCGCCATCGCTTACGTGGTTGGTATATACTTTTGTTAATATTTTGTATGCGATCCTCAAATTTTAATTTACGTTGAAATATTCTTTACAGAAGGGTTTGAAGTTAAAATTAGTATATATATACCGTTCTGATGTGTTGGTTTGATGAATGATTCGGACAAATAAATCATTTGATCATTATTTTATTTTATAGCAATCTCAATAATATTTACAGTATCATGAATATATATTGAAAACAAGAAAGACATATACATCGACTCTTACTTTTACTACGAAATAAAAGAAAGACGAATGGAACTGAAAACTCAAGCTTTGAACTTCTATTTGTATTTTTTCTGATCAGTATCATTTTCTTCAATTTCGTCCAGCACTCCGATCGGTGCATATCTTCCTTCGATTTCATCCTTCAGCAGAAACCTAAACCACAAGGATTATATATATAGATATATATAATATTTTTTACAGAAACATACGAAATTAAATTTTGTAGGATCATAAAATCGAATAAATCTGTCGACAAAACTGTTTAACTCAATCGAAAAAACTCTCAACCAGAAAAACCACTCAAACTAATTAGTAAAATTTCACAAAATCGTTTGAATTAGTTAAAAAAACCATTCAAACTAACCGGTAACATTAGATTCAGGATAAAACCATTCAGTCAATTTCAAGGATTCCAAAAGGATCGACCTTGTGAACTCATGTTGGTTAAAACATGCTCAAAAGATTCATCCACTCACGATTTGAAGTCATCTATGATTTACACATTTGTTACTGTATACATCTATTTTTCATTATAATATAGTGAAGGAATATTAACCAAATAACGTTAACATTTTATATTAAAAATTTATATTAAAACACTTACATAATATAATTTCTTAAAAATATAATCTTACGTTACTTAATTTTACCGCATAAACAAACACACCATGGAATTATTTGATGTGTCGCATCACACGAAGCAGGCTGACAATACTTGTGGGAGGAGGTGATTCCCAATATCTTTTCTTGATCATGTCAACTGTGAAGCAAAGCTACCAGCATCTCTCAAGCATGCCAATCGGTACTTGAGCAGTGCTTGCAACAAAATCAAGGTTGATAACATGCCAATCGGTACTTGAGTTCGGTTTCTCCACTCTCTCTCTCTCTCTCTGCAGTAGTAAAGTAAGTGCGCACCATAATTACTAATTAAGCAGCAGAAAGGAGAGCCATACCATTCTTCTTTCTGAGGTAGTTCCACACAATAACTGGGACATCTTCCAACCCAACACCAATGCACAGAGGATTGCTTGGCAATGGCATTGGAGCATCTTCTTCATTGCAGCGAGACAGAACGCGCACATTCGGCCCCTCCTTGCACTTCCCCATACATTTACAGCCCACAACAGCGCCATCTTTGCCTACCACTTCCGAGAATTCCTCCATCAGCCGCAAAGCGCCGGACCTTCTGCACTTACCCCCCACACACACTTCGATCTTGTTCCCAGCTTGCGCTTCTCCTGTTACCGCTGAGACGTGGGAATGAACCATACCATTGTCATTGGTGGCGCGGTTGGACGTGGTACTGCATCTATTGCCCATTGGATCATCACGTATTTGCAAGAGATTGGCCTGATCTCCCAAGCTCAAAATCTCAACACCACCTTCGCATTCGCCGTCGCTACAGTCGCTGGAGTCGCTAGACTCTGAAGATGAGGAAGACGCCGTATCCTTCTCCCCGACACAAGCCCTCGTCTTCTTCTTTTTCATGTTATTCATGGCTTTCTCTTCGTCCTTCTCCTTCATCTTCTTCATCTTCTTCATCTTCTTCATCTTCTTCATCAACTTCTCCTCGACCCTCTTCTTCGCCAACTCTGCCAGGAGATTCTCCGCAGCTCCCTGAATTGAAAAAAATACACCACACGAAATTAGAACATACAATCGAACAACCAACAATGGTATAAAAAACGAAAAACTTAATCTACGATAAAACCCTAAATTCACCCGACAAACCAACCACAGTCCACACCAAATTTAAAAATTGTCAATCTCAATCGGCTCAATTTTTACGTTCATCGACGTACAAATTCTCGTAGAAATTACAGATAGCACTGTAAGTTTGAACCAGAAGCGATTTCGAAAACAGCAAAAAACGAAAGACTTGAAATTTTAGGGGAAAATGATCTTACCTTGTAGGCGACGGTTTCCCCAACACCAACAACCCCCTCCTTGCACTCATCCTCTATCCTTATCAATACCTCCAGATCCTTCGAGAGCTTCTTGATCAGTTTCCTCCTTTTCTCCCCCACCGCCATCCCCCTGCACCTCGCGTAGTACCTCAAATGGCCATCATCCGAAAACCCCCCAGCTTCACCGCCACCGGCATAGGCCCTCCTCCGCCTGAAG
>JAMKPZ010016908.1:0-27674 GCA_024699675.1 Amphibolis antarctica
AAAACTGAAATGAAACATAAAACTGAAACATGAACCCCCCCCCCCCCCCCATACTTAAATTTTGCATTGTCCTTAATGTAAATAGAAAAGTTCAGTATGAATAGGAAAATTTATAACAACTATAAAATAAAGTAAACTTCTCCTTCATATCAAGCATATGAATGTGATGCATGCTAAATAATGCATTGAACTCAGTATGATAAAGCATTTGAAATGCATGAGTAATGCTGTCAAAATTAAATACCAGTGTTATGCATTAATAAGATATGTTGAAAAGGAGGTGATATTTTCTCAAAACAAAGAAATAAAAATAGTGCTCCTATAGTGCTAAGCTTATGGACTTGTAATGGCTCACAAGAAAACTAGGTGGTTTATAAATAGACACCACCAAACTGCAGCCTCATTAGCTTAAGTCGAGTGGTGTTGCACATCTCCTCCATGAGCTGTATGCCCATTAGGTACACAGGGATTCTGTAAAGATTGGCTTAGAAGAGCACCTTTGTTTCTTAGGTTCAGTGAATTCGATATTTGGTTCAATTGTGTTTCAATTCTTTTAATAGTTTGATCATGTGCAACAATTTGTGGATTCAATTTTAATGTTGAATCTACTTTTTACAGTAAGCTTGATATTTGTTTCTCAAAAGTTTGATCATGAACAGATTGATTATGATTTACATTTAAAGAAATATTGTTCATTGCGCTTTGTTCAATAAAAGGTTGTCCTATAGATTGAAGTGGTTGTTGGCCTAGATTTTTCCATGAAATATTAGGATGGTTCTTCCACCTAGGATTATAAGTAGGATTGAAATTTGAGTTGTTATGTTGATTATAGAATAAAACATTAATATTTTTAGAGTCATTTAAGATAGGACAGTCTTCTACAACATGACTTATGACAAAACAACTTGTACATTTAGGCATGGTAGGCTCAGTCTTTTGTTTAAGCTGTAATTCATCAATTTTATGTATCAAGCTAGCCATCTTAACCTCTAAAGCAATATGTGGTTCAACAACATGAACTCCTCTAGGGGTAGGAATTTGTTCTTAACTTACTTCAGCAGCACTCTCCCATTAGACAGTTCTTTTGGCTAGATCTTCTAAAAATTTCCAAACATTATCTATTCTTTGGTTCAGGAATCCATTTTGACTCAAAGATTCTAAGAGTGTCTTGGTGTGATAATCAATCCCTTTATAAATAGTTTGGATTTGAGTCACTCTCTCTACTCCATGATGTGGGCATTGAGCTAGGAGATCTTGAAACCTTGCAGAATATTTCCAGAAAGGTTCTCTTGGTTTCTGTCTACAATTTAAAATTTCATTTTTCTTTTTAATTGTGAATGCATTGGATAGTATTTTCCTAGAAATTCAGAATAGAATTGATTCTTTGTGATAATTGAATTTGGTTGTAAAATGTATAACCATCTTTTTGCACTATCTTTTAAAGCAAAAGACATATACCTCAATTTAATTGCATCAACAGTCATGTTTGGTACTTTTATCATATTACAAACTTTATTAAATTCTTTTAGGAACCAATAAGCATCTTCTTTTTCAAATCCATGAAATTTTGGTAACTAGTTGATGTAATTAGAATTTAATTTAAATCTGTCATTAGGGCATTCAAGTAGTATGATACAGGAAGGTTCATCTATTAAATTAGGGTAAAACATACTACCTATTGTTTGTTCGATAGGTTGATCATGTTGTAGGGCAGCCATAAGTGTTCTTCTTGGAAGTGCTCTGACTAACCTATGAGATGAATCCCTAGACCAACCTGACATTCAACATTTAAATGTAAAAGAAGGTTTACTTGTGTACCATCATTAGATGAGTTTTAGCTTCCATCTCATGTTGTCATTCGATAGGTACATCTGTTTACAATAATACCACAACTGTAGTAAATGATATAACATTTCAGATTTCTTAAAAATATGTAACAAAACAACCACAATCATATAGATTTTGAGCATGATACAAAAGAGATGTTCCATAGGAAATAGAAACATTGCACATGTGTTCAATAGAGGAAAATTTTGAAATAACCCATGGCTAGGTTCGTGGGTAAACTAGTTTACCCTCGAACTAACACATGGGTAAACAAGAAATGTTACACAGTGTTGTAGAGTATTTGAATAGGGAATTAACTCGTGAAACCACACTACAGAAGTAGTCAAAGATAATTGATGAATAAGTTCAGTGCTGCAGCCTCCTTCGAGCAGGTGGATGGAGAGATACGATGAGATTTAATTACTTAAATCTCGTAATCAATCAATCACGTAGATCATGGGATTGAACCAAGATATACGCGGGGTTTCCATCCAAGGATCACCCAAAGAAGGAAGGTAACTCCCTATATAAAGGGACCTTCCGCTCCATTCAAGAGGGGGGCTTTTTGACCGCTTTTTCGAGATTCTGAAGGAGGAGAGCTACTCGGAGCCCCGACACCCTCTCACCGCACTGGAGCAAGGACTTCTGACTGCCACCGCCGACTCCCTGCAGGTAAGCTCCCTCTTTCTCTGCCATCATACGTATGATTTAGCCACGTTTTCTCGAGCCCCGACCATACTGAACCTTCCCCACGCAAGGGGAAAGTTTGGAGGACATGCTCGGGTGTCATTCCTTCGGATACACTTTCAAAGGTACCGGTAGCCTCCCTCCCGGCCGGGTGAATCCACCTGGTATGATCAAGATCAGTTCAGTTGCGACCCCTTCATTAGGTCTTTTTACATGGAAACTCGCATTTTCTTATGTGTTTTACGAACGCATCGTCGAGTTTTCCCTTGTCCCTTTCCTTTGAAACGACTGGCCACCATCAGACGCATCATCTCTGCTTAGAGACGGC
The DNA here is from genome assembly GCA_024699675.1 of Amphibolis antarctica. NCBI lineage: Eukaryota > Viridiplantae > Streptophyta > Magnoliopsida > Alismatales > Cymodoceaceae > Amphibolis > Amphibolis antarctica. The sequence continues at coordinate 2,843 of JAMKPZ010016908.1, forward strand.
CGTCTCCCCAAAGGTGTCTGCCTCTCCCGTCTCTCAAGACTAGGTGTAGAAATCTTTACACCCAGAAGTTGAGGCGACACACTAGGTGAACATCTGGTCCCATAACCGAATGTCCTGTAGGCTGACGAGTAGACCCACCAAACTTCTGGCTTTTTAGCCAGAAGTCCATTGCGGGGGCTACGACGTCTATATTCACGTTTTCATCTGTTTCTCGCTTACCTTGCCGGTAGAGGCAAAGCTGCCCTCCCAATGCCCCAAAAAGGCTTCCGGGATGAAGTCATCGGCATGCATCATTATTGACGTCGGCTGCTTGGGTGCACGAGCATGTACACCTCGACGGTTCCCTTTTACTGGGAGAAGCAAAGCTGCCATCCCGATGCCCCAGAAAGGCTTTTGGGATGAAGTCGTCGGCATGCATCATTGTCGACGCTGGGCGCTTGGGTGCACGAGCATGTACACCCTGACGGTTCCCTTTTACTAGGAGAAGCAAAGCTACCATCCCGATGCCCTAGAAAGGCTTCTAGGATGAGGCCGTGGGCATGCATCATTGTCGACGCCAGCCGCCTAGGTGCACGAGCATGTACACCCCGATGGTTCCCTTTTACCGGGAGAAGCAAAGCTGCCATCCCGATGCCCTGAAAAGGCTTCCGAGATGAGGCCATCGGCATGCATCATTGCCGACACCGGTTGCCTGGGTGCACGAGCATGTACACCCCGACGGTTCCCTTTTACCGGGAGGAGCAAAGCTACCCTCCCGATGCCCCAGAAAGGCTTATAGGATGAGGCCGTCGGCATGCATCATTGCCGATGTTGGCCACTTGGGTGCACGAGCATGTACACCCCGACGGTTTCCCTTTTACCGGGAGGAGCAAAGCTGCCCTCCCGATGCCCCGGAAAGGCTTCCGGGATGAGGCCGTTGGCATGCATCATTACCGACGCCAGCCGCCTAGGTGCACGAGCATCTACACCCTGACGGTTCCCCTTTACCGGGAGGAGCAAAGTTGCCCTCCCGATGCCCCAGAAAGGCTTCAGGGATGAGGCTGCCGGCATGCATCCCTGCTGACACTAGCCATTCGGGTGTACAAGCATGTACACCCCGATGGTTCCCAATTACTTGGAGGAGCGAAGCTGCTCCCTCGATCCCTTGGAAAGTCTTCCAGGATGAGGCCAGGTTTGGCCGGGCTGACTGTCATGGTTTTCCATTTTAGAGCCGAAGAGAGGCTAGGATTACTCGAGCTGTCTGGTGGTACCTAACACCTTCCCCAACAGTACCTTGAGCCTCGTATGCAGTTCTCTCATGTTTTGCATAGTGCTACATGATTTTATATCATTTTTGCAGTTTTTATCATTTTTGTGGTGGAAGGACACTTCCCTATCTGATTTTCCTTATTTTCTACCCAAAAATAAGGTGGCAACTCCGTTTAACGAGCCGTCCACCCCACGTGGTGACGCACTCACACCATCACCTTTCAATTCTCTGTACCTCAGCCCATCCACCGGCTCTGTTGGTGGAACCCCATGGGCTTCTAGGTGATAGCCGAATGAAAGAGAGGGTACATGACCCAAATCCGAACTATTTATGAAGGAATTGATTATCACACAAAGACACTCCTAGAATCTTTGAGTCAAAATGGATTTCTGAACTAAAGAATAGATAATGCTTGGAAATTTTTTGAAGATCTAGCCAAAAGAACTGCCGAGTGGAAGAGTGCTGCTGAAGTAAGTCAAAAACAAATTCCTACCCCTAGGGGAGTTCATGTTGTTGAACCACATGTTGCCTTAGAAGCTAAGATTGCTAGCTTGATACATAAAATTGATGAACTACAACTTAAACAAAAGATTGAGCCTACCATGCCTAAATGTACAAGTTGCTTTGCCATAAGTAATGTTGTAGAAGACTGTCCTATTTTAAATGAGTCTGAAGATGTTAATACTTTATTTTATAATCAATGTAACAACTCAAATTTCAATCCTACTTATAATCCTAGGTGTAGGAACCATTCTAATTTTTCATGGAAAAACCCAGGCCAACAACCACCTCAATCTATAGGACAACCTTTTATTGAACAAAATGTAATGAACAATAGTTCTTTAAATGTAAATCATAACCAACCTATTCTTGAACAAACTTTTGAGAAACAATTAACAAACAAAATGCAAAAAGTAGACTCAGCATTAAAATCAAATCCCCAAATTATTGCACATGATCAAGCTATTAAAAGAATTGAAACACAATTGAACCAAATATCTAATTCACTAAACCTAAGAAACAAAGGTGCTCTTCCAAGTTAATCTGTGCCGAATCCCCGTGTACCTGATGGGCATATAGCTCATAGAGGGGATGTGCAACTCAGCTTAAGCTAGTAAGGCTACAATTTGGTGGTGTCTGTTTATAAACCACTTGGTTTTCTTGTGAGCCATTACAATTCTACAAGCATAACTATATTGGAGCACTGTTTTTATTTCTTTTATATTGTTTCTGAGAAAGAAAAAAATATATCACCTCCTTATCATCATATTTTATTGATGCATAGCATTTGTATTTAATTTTTGCAGCATTACTTATGCATTTCACATGATTCATCCTATTAAGTTTAATGTATTATTCTGCATGCATCACATTTTCATGTTTGATGTTGGGGGATGTTTATTATATTTCGTATTTATCATGAATTTTCCTATCTATACTAAACTTTTCCATTTACATTGAGGACAATGCAAAGTTTGAGTATAGGGGGGAAGGTTTATGTTTAGCTTTTATGTTTAATTATGCTTAAGTAGTTTAAGTATGTATGTTAAAAATGTTCAAAAATTTTAAAAAAATTTCAAATTTTACAAAGTTTTTCTTTTCCGATATTTGTGATTTTCTGTAATTTTTGGATCCTTTATATCTTTTATGTTTTGCTCAAAAACAAACCTTGAAGAATATAAGTTTCAAGTGTTTCTATTAGAATTAATGGGAAGACTCTATTATATTGAGAGGAGAATTTCCAGAGCCAATTCCAAGTGACCTATTGCCCTTAGATGAGATGGATTTCAAATTAACTTGTGCAATGGGTTAAGTCTTCTTGTTTCATTTGAATTAATACATTGTTAACCTAGTTTTCTAAAGTGAATTATTTTCCTTTCGCATTACCCTGTTTGAGTGGAAAGATAACCTATGCCAAGTGCCACCATAACAATGATCATGATATGACAATTTTCCATTTTGGTGAGCATTATCTTACCCAAACTTTTCGGCGTTAGAGGTGATGTAAAGGAAAGTAGCAAGGGTATGAGCTTTAATGCATCATGGAGTTTGCTTGGGAATTAGGCTATGGAGGTATAAGGTGGTGAAATTAATCCATTACGGGTCATTTATTAGTTCAAAGTGTGCAATGCTAGTTATGTCTTTTACTTTGTGTTATATTGAAAAAAAAATGAAAAATGAAAGGAAAAGGAAGTATTGAAAAAAAAAAAAAAAGAGATAAGGAAAAAAAAAAAAATTTAAAGGTTCAATGTCAATATGAGTAGAAAAGGGGAATATTTGGAGTCATTTGGGATGTGAGAATGAAGTGAATTGATATTATATCAACAAATTAACATTCTAAGTGATGATATATTATTGTATTATCCCTTGTATACTGGCCAAAGCATTTTCCAATATCTTAGAAAGGAAGGGAATATCTTAAATTATCCTCTTTTGTTGGTGAGATGTGTGTGCCTACTTTAATGATTTAATTTTTGATTGAGAGTGGTGAAGGTGTGAATTCCTCTTGCTTGCACAAGATAGATGGTTCTCATGAATAGGTGACTTCTTGTTCACATTTTAAAATGAGTCTATTCAATTTAATGATAAGGAGAGGGAGTGTTGTAAGACTGAGCCACCTCATTCCCCTGAAATTGTTCTAGCAACAAGTGATTTAAACGATCCTTGGGTTGGTTTTGTTTCTCTTCTTTCTTTCTCTCTTCCTCTTTTTATTTATTTCTTTAGACTTTGTGGGTGTATCCATTGAAAACCCTCTAGAGACAACTCCGCCACTAGAGTAACCTAGGGGTTTAAAGGCTTGCTGCATTTGCTAAGTGTAGTCGTGTTCCCTACGAAAGTGGCCTAACATAGTTTTAGTTAGTTTTATTTAGTAATCTTTATTACTTTCATAGTTTTTATAGTTTTATTTTAGTATTTTGCTAAGGGACTAGCAAAACTCAAGTATGGGAGATTTGTTCAGACTCAAAAGTATGCATTTTATTGATATTAATTTATGTATTTTATTGAGTTTTAGTTGCATTTTGCATTGGATTATGATGATTGCAAGTTTAACTATACTTTTGAGTAATATGCATGTTTATTTACTTTAATGATGCATGAATTAAGTTTTGAGTCGTTAATTATGTTTGTGTTGTTTACTTATTGAGAAAGGAATTAATGATCAACAATTGACTCTTTAGGTTGCTTATAAAGTAATTAATCCACAGAAAAAAATCATGATTTATATCTAAGTGAAAAGTCCGAGGGTTAAGCCGTTTACCCACGAACTTACACGAGGGTAAATTGGATTACCCTCGAGCCTGCACCTTGTTTGTTCTGCGCGATGAATTTCATTGATGTAATAGCAATTGCAATCATAATTAAGGTTTAAATGTTATGAATTATTTCTCCTATAATATGATATGTTTCATGAAAGGTATTATTTAAGTATATGCAGGAGAATTCAACAAGAAATTATAGGGAAATGTGTAGAAGAGCATAATTGAGGAATTCAATACAACTGAAGCTCAACCACGAAGAACATGGACGGACAGGTTAAAGAAGTGGATTGCATGGAATGAACTCACATGTTTGAACATGCACCACACCCTTGTTAACTGCTAGCTTGTGAACTACCATTCCTCCCCTCTATAAAACAGTCCCGTAGCCATGAAACTAACCCCCCCCCCCTCTTCTTCCTTTATCCGCCATTTACAGAGCATACTCCATCTTCTCATCTTCCATCTTCCACCCACTCATCTCTTCCAAGAGGAGATTGACAACATCCTCTTCTCCATTTATTCGCGTAGTGTATTTACTGTTCTTTTCTTAACCTAAGCTACTTGGCACCAGCTACTTCCTCCTCTGTTCCTTGGTGTAATTGCGGAGTGACACTCAAAATCTCACTGCAAGGTCAAAAGGAAGGCTTGCCAGATTGACAACTTGGTGGACCAAAAGTAAAGACAAAGAGAAGTTCCTAGCCTGAGCAAGTTTCGAAGGAAGAAATTATAGTGAAGCATTAGGTGTTCTTTCCATTTTTATTTTCTTTATTCTACTTTCCCCATATATTTACACTCAAATCTACAAACACCCACTTTATCAACTTAGTTACAGTAATTAGATTATGTTTCTAAGTTTACTATGATGTTGAATGTTACACTTTTACTTTATAAGTTGTACACACTGTATTGTATTTCCTGCATTGTGTTGTTTGTGGTGCTTTAAAATATCTAAAAAGACCAAAAATATAATCGTTCAACTCTGAGAAGTTTTAGCAAATTTGAATTGTACTATTTTTATATCTGAAATTCACAATTATAGCACAACCCTCGAGTAAGTTCGAGGGTGAAGACATTTACCCAGCTCGAGGGTTAAGTGCTTTCTCTATGCAAAACGATAAATTTTTTGCAAATTAGATATTAATTCCACTTTGGCTTTATCAACTTTTATACCTTCAGCAGAAATAATATGTCCTAAAACTATTCATTGTCTAACCATAAAATGGCATTTTTCCCAGTTCAATACTAAGTTTTCCTATTCACATCTCTCTAACACTTTTTGTAAATTAATTACTTAAACAATTTTCAAATGAATTTCCATATATAGAAAAATCATCTATAAACACTTCTAGAAATTCATCTATAAAATCCGTGAAGTGACTCAAAATAAAACATAGTACCTAATAGTTTGAATAATTATTTTTTATACCGACACCTTACAACTTAATTAAATAAACTATGCAAATTTACAGGTTTTTCTTTTCTTTTCTGTTATGTGTATATACTTATTATATTATTATTATTTATATTTTATGTTTATATTTATATTTTTTTTTGTATTTATATTATATATTATATATTATTTAAATTTATATATATTTATATATTTAGTACTCTTTTAATCTCCTTCTAAATCAACAACATCCAACTCTTTCGTCTCTAAAAATTTTAGAAAATGTTTTGATCTTTAACTATTAACTTTAAAAATTTCAGAACTTCGAGAATCCTCCAAATCAACTGCTCCATATGGATAAACATGTTTAATATCAAATGGACCAGTCTATCTGGACTCTAATTTTCCTGGAAAAGAGTGTAGTCTTGGATTATATAATAAAACTTCTTATCCTTTTTCAAATATTCTGTGTAAAATTCTTTTATCATCCCATACTTTTATCCTTTCTTTAGCTATTTTTGAACTTTCATTGGCCATATTTCCTAATTCCTCTAACTCTACTAATTGTACTTGTCTATTACTACCTGCTATTTTTATTCAAAAATTCAATTGTTTAAGTGCCCATAACGCTTTATCTTCTAATTCAACAGGTAAATGACAAATCTTTCCATATACTAATTTATATGGAGTTGTCCCTAATATTGTTTTATAAGCTGTTCTATTTGCCCAAAGAGAATCATTTAGCTTATTTGACCAGTCCCTCCTAGTGGTGTTTACTACTTTTTCTAAAATCCCTTCAATTTTCTTGTTAGCACTTTCAACTTGTCCACTAGTTTGTGGAGGGTAAGGAGTAGCTAACTTATGCAACACTCCATATCTTTTCAATAATTTCTCAAAGTTTTTGTTATAAAAATGAGTTCCCCTATCACTAATAAATGCTCTTGGAATACCAAATCGAGACATTACATTAGATTTTAAAAATTTCATTACTATTATAGAGTCATTAATTTTAATAGGAATTATCTCTATCCATTTGGTTACATATTCCATTGCCAAGAGGATATAAACAAAACCATTTGAATTTGGAAAATATCCCATGAAATCTATATCCCAGACATCAAAACCTGCTACCTCTTCGATAGGATTTAATGGCATCATATTTCATTTTCTAATTCGACCTACTTTTTGGCATTGAACACATTTTTTACAATATTCATATGCATCTTTAAACAACGTTGGCCAATATAGACCACTATGAGGCACTTTTAAAGCAGTTTTTTAACTCCAAAATGTCCTCCAGTAAGTTGATCACGACAAAATGACAATACTGATTGAGTTTCTATTTCTGGGAAACATCTCCTTACAATATTATCAGGGCATTACTTAAACAGGTAAGTATCATCCCAACAGAAGTATTTAACCCTCGAAAAGAATATTTTCTTATCTAAACTACACCAATCATGAGGTACTAAACCCGTTGCCAAATAATTAACTATATCAGCATACCATGGGCAGAAATTTAGAATAAATAATTGCTCATTTGGAAATGTGTCATCTATTGACGGATTAGAAAGAAGTGAAACATCTAACCTAGACATAAGATCTGCCACATTGTTTTCACAACCTTTCTTATCCTTAATTTCCAAGTCAAACTCTTGCAATAACAAAATCCATCTTATAAGCCTTGGTATAACATCTTTTTTAACTAACAAATACTTAAGTACTGAATGATCGATGTAAATGATAGTGTGACTGCCTATTAGATAAAACCTAAATTTTTCTTTGGCAAATGTTTCTGCCAGAAATTCCTTTTCAATTACATTGTAATTAATTTTTGTTTCATTCAATGTCATATTAGCATAATAAATTACTCTTGGTATTTTGTCTAATTTCTGACCCAAGACTACACCTAAAGCGTAGTCTGATGCATCACACATTAATTCAAAAGGTTGAGACCAATTGGGTGCATAAACTATTGGTGAAGTGGTCAGGGCTTCTTTTAGAAAATTAAAAGCATTCATGCATTCCTCATTAAAATTAAATTATACATAATTAATAATTGAGTTAAGGGTTAAGCAATTTTACTAAAGCTTTTAATAAATCTTCTATAAAAACTAGGATGTCCTAAAAATGCTCTTATATCTCTAACCACTCTCGAAATAGGTAAATTAGATATTAATTCCACTTTTGCTTTGTCAACTTTTATACCTTCAGCAGAAATAATATGTCCTAAAACTATTCATTGTCTAACCATAAAATGGGATTTTTCCCTATTCAATACTAGGTTTTTATGGTCACATCTCTCTAACACTTTTTGTAAATTAATTACTTAAACATTTTTCAAAAGATTTTCCATATATAGAAAAATCATCCATAAACACTTCTAAAAATTCATCTATAAAATCCGTGAAGTGACTCAAAATAAAACACAGTACCTAATAGTTCGAATAATTATTTTTTATACCGACACCTTACAACTTAATTAAATAAACTATGTAAATTTAAATATTTTTCTTTTCTCTTCTGTTATGTGTATATACTTATTATATTATTATTATTATTATTTTATATTTATATTTATATTTGGTTTTGTATTTATATTATATATTATATATTATTTATATTTATATATATTTTTACATATATTTATATATTTAGTATTCTTTTAATCTCCTTCTAAATCAACAACCTCCACCTCTTTCCTATTTGAAAATTTTAGAAAATCTTTTAATCTTTGACCATTAACTTTAAAAATTGTAGGACTTTGAGAATCCTCCAAATCAACTGCTCCATATGGATAAAAATGTTTAATAACAAATGGACCAACCCATATGAACTTCAATTTTCCTGGAAAAGAGTGTAGTCTTGGATTATATAATAAAACTTCTTATCCATTTTCAAATATTCTGTGTAAAATTCTTTTATCATCCCATACTTTCTTCCTTTCTTTAGCTATTTTTGAAATTTCATAGGCCATATTTCTTAATTCCTCTAACTCTACTAATTATACTAGTCTATTACTACCAGCTGTTTTTTTACTAAAATTCAAGTGCTTAAGTGCCCATGATGCTTAATCTTCTATTTCCACAGGTAAATGACAAGTTTTTCCGTATACTAATTTATATGGAGTTATCCCTAATATTTTTTTATAAGCTATTCTATATGCCCAAAGAGAATCATTTAGCTTATCTGACCAGTCTCTCCTAGTGGTGTTTACTACCTTTCCTAAAATCCCTTTAATTTTCTTGTTAGCACTTTCAAATTGTCCACTAGTTTGCGGAGGGTAAGGGGTAGCTAACTCATACAACACTCCATATCTTTTCAATAATTTCTCAAAGTTTTTGTTACAAAAATGAGTTCCCCTATCACTGTTGATTACTCTTGGAATACCAAATTGAGACATTATATTAGATTTTAAAAATCTCATTACTATTATAGAGTCATTAGTTTTAATAGGAATTATCTCTATCTATTTGGTTACATATTCTACTGCCAAGAGGATACAAACAAAACCATTTGAATTTGGAAAAGATCCCATGAAATCTATACCCCAGACATCAAAACCTGCTACCTCTTCGACAGGATTTAATGGCATCATATTTCATTTTGTAATTCGACCTACATTTTGGCATTGAACACATTTTTTACAATATTCATATGCATCTTTAAACAACGTTGGCCAATATAGGCCACTATGAAGCACTTTTAAAGTAGTTTTTTTAACTCCAAAATGTCCTCTAGTAAGTTGATCACGACAAAATGACAATACTGATTGAGTTCCTATTTATGGGATACATCTCCTTACAATCTTTTCAGGGCATTGCTTAAACAGGTAAGCATCATCCCAACAGAAGTATTTAACCCTCAAAAAGAATATTTTCTTGTCTAAATTGAACCAATCATGAGGTATTAAACCCGTAGCCAAATAATTATCTATATCAGCATACTATGGGCAGGAATTTAGCATAAACAGTTACTCATTTGGAAATGTGTCTTCTATTGGCGGATTAGAAGAAATGAAGCATCTAACCTAGACATATGATCTGCCACATTGTTTTCACAACCTTTCTTATCCTTATTTTCCAAGTCAAACTCTTGCAACAACAAAATCCATCTTATAAGCCTTGGTTTAGCATCTTTTTTAACTTACAAATACTTAAGTGTTGAATGATCAATGTAAATGATAGTCTGATTGCCTATTAGATAAGACCTAAATTTTTCTAAGGCAAATACTATTGCCAGAAATTACTTTTTAGTTACATAGTAATTAATTATGTTTCATTCAATGTCTTACTAGCATAATAAATTACTCTTGGTAGTTTGTCTAATTTCTAACCCAAGACTACACCTAAAGCGTAGTGTAATGCATCACACATTAATTCAAAAGGTTGAGACCAACTGGGAGCATAAACTATAGGTGAAGTGGTTAGGGCTTTTTTTAGAAAATTAAAAGCTTTTGTGCATTCCTCATTAAAATCAAATTATGCATCCTTAATTAACCATTGAGTTAAAGGTCAAGCAATTTTACTAAAGCTTTTAATAAATCTTCTATAAAAACCAGCATGTCCTAAAAATGCTCTTATATCTTTAACCGTTCTCAGAATAGGTAAATTACATATTAATTTCACTTTTGCATTGTCAACTTTTATACCTTCAATAGAAATAATATGCCCAAAAACTATTCATTGTCTAACCATAAAATGGCATTTTTCCTAGTTCAATACTAAGTTTTTCTATTCACATCTATTTGACACTTTTTGTAAATTAATTACTCAAACATTTTTCAAAAGAGTTTCCAAATATAGAAAAATCAACCATAAACACTTCTAACAATTCATCTACAAAATCTGTGAAGTGAGTCAAAATAAAACACAGTACCTAACAGTTCGAATAATTATTTTTTATACCGACACCTTACAACTTAATTAAATAAACTGTGTAAATTTAAATCTATTTCTTTTCTATTCTGTTACGTGTATATATTTATTATATTATTATTATTATTATTTTATGTTTATATTTATATTTGTTTCTGTATTTATATTATATATTATTTATATATATATATATTTATCTATATTTACATATTTAGTATTCTTTTAATCTCCTTCTAAATCAACAACCTCCACCTCTTTCCTCTTTGAAAAATTTAGAAAATGTTTTAATCTTTGACCATTAACTTTAAAAATTGTTGGACTTTGCGAATCCTTCAAAACAATTGCTCCTTATGAATGAAAATGTTTAATAACAAATGGACTAGTCCATCTGAACATCAATTTTCCTAGAAAAGAGTGTAGTCTTGGATTATATAATAAAACTTCTTATCCGTTTTCAAATATTCTTTGTAAAATTCTATTAACATTCCATACTTTCATCCTTTCTTTAGCTATTTTTGAACTTTCATAGGCCATATTTCTTAATTCTTCTAACTCTACTAATTATACTTCTCTATTACTACCTGCTGATTTTATACTAAAATTCAATTGCTTAAGTGCCCATTATGCTTTATCTTCTAATTCCACACGTAAATGACAAGTCATTCCATATACTAATCTATATGGAGTTATCCTTAATATTTTTTTATAAGCTGTTGTATATGCCAAAAGAGAATCATTTAGCTTGTCTGACTAGTTCCTCCTAATGGTGTTTACTACTTTTTCTAAAATCCCTTTAATTTTTTTGTTAGCACTTTCAACTTGTCCACTAATTTGCGGAGGGTAACTCGTAGTTAACTTATGCAACACTCCATATCTTTTCAATAATTTCTCAAAGTTTTTGTTACAAAAAAGAGTTCCCCTATCACTAATAATTGCTCCTGGAATACCAAATCGAGACATTATATTAGATTTTAAAAATCTCATTACTATTATAGAGTCATTAGTTTTAATAGGAATTGTCTCTATCCATTTGGTTACATATTCTACTGCCAAGAGGATATAAACAAAACCATTTGAATTTGGAAAAGATCCCATGAAATCTATACCCCAGACATCAAAACCTGCTACCTCTTCGATAGGATTTAATGGCATCATATTTCGTTTTGTAATTTGACCTACATTTTGGCATTGAACACATTTTTTACAATATTCATATGCATCTTTAAACAACGTTGGCCAATATAGGCCACTATGAAGCACTTTTAAAGTAGTTTTTTTAACTCCAAAATGTCCTCCAGTAAGTTGATCATGACAAAATGACAATACTGATTGAGTTTCTATTTCTGGGATACATCTCTTTACAATCTTATCAGGGTATTGCTTAAACAAGTAAGCATCATCTCAACAGAAGTATTTAACCCTCGAAAAGAATATTTTCTTGTCTAAATTGGACCAATCACGAGGTACTAAACCCGTAGCCCAATAATTAACTATATCAGCATAGCATGAGTAGGAATTTAGCATAAACAATTGCTCAATTAGAAATGTGTCTTCTATTGGCGGATTTGAAGAAATGAAGCATCTAACCTAGACATATGATCTGCCACATTGTTTTCACAACCTTTCTTATCCATAATTTCCAAGTCAAACACTTGCAATAACAAAATCCATCTTATAAGCCTTGGTTTAACATCTTTTTTAACTAACAAATACTTAAGTACTGAATGATCAATGTAAATGATAGTGTGACTGCCTATTAGATAAAACCTAAACATTTCTAAGGCAAATACTACTACCAGAAATTCCTTTTCAGTTACACTATAATTAATTGTGTTTCATTCAATGTCTTACTAGCATAATAAATTACTCTTGGTAGTTTGTCTAATTTGTGACCCAAGACTACAACTAAAGTGTAGTCTAATGCATCACACATTAATTCAAAAGGTTGAGACCAATTGGGTGCATAAACTATAGGTGAAATGGTCAGGGCTTTTTTAGAAAATTAAAAGCTGTCATGCATTCCTCATTAAAATCAAATTATGCATCCTTAATTAATAATTGAGTTAAAGGTCAAGCAATTTTACTAAAGCTTTTAATAAATCTTCTATAAAAACCAGCATGTCCTAAAAATGCTCTTATATCTTTAACCGTTCTCGGAATAAGTAAATTAGATATTAATTCCACTTTTGCTTTATCAACTTTTATACCTTCAGCAGAAATATAATGTCCTAAAACTATTCATTGTCTAACCATAAAATGGCATTTTTCCTAGTTCAATACTAAGTTTTTCTGTTCACATCTAACACTTTTTGTAAGTTAATTACTTAAACATTTCTCAAATGAGTTTCCATATATAGAAAAATCATCCATAAAAACTTCTAAAAATTCATTTATAAAATCTGTGAAGTGACTTAAAATAAAACGCAGTTTCTAACCGTTCGACTAATTATTTTTTATACCGACACCTTACAACTTAATTAAATAAACTATCTAAATTTAAATATTTTTCTTTTCTCTTCTATTATGTGTATATACTTATTATATTATTATTATTATTATTATATGTTTATATTTATATTTGTTTTTGTATTTATATTATATATTATATATTATTTATATTTATATATATTTTTATATATATTTATGTATTTAGTATTCTTTTAATCTCCTTCTAAATCAACAACCTCCACCTCTTTTCTCTTTGAAAATTTTAGAAAATGTTTTAATCTTTGACCATTAAGATTAAAAATTGCAGGACTTTGAAAATCCTCCAAATCAATTGCTTCCTATGGATAAACATGTATAATAACAAATGGACCAGTCCATCTGGACTTCAATTTTCTTGCAAAAGAGTGTAGTCTTGGATTATATAATAAAACTTCTTATCCATTTTCAAATATTCAATGTAAAATTCTTTTATCATCCCATACTTTCATCCTTTCTTTAGCTATTTTTGAACTTTCTAAGGCCATATTTCTTAATTCCTCTGACTCTACTAATTGTACTTGTCTATTACTACCAGCTATTTTTATACTAAAATTCAGTTACTTACGTGCCCATAATGGTTTATCTTCTAATTCCATAGGTAAATGACAAGTCTTTCCATATACTAATTTATATGGAGTTGTCCCTAATATTTTTTTATAAGCTGTTCTATATACCCAAAGAGAATCATTTAGCTTATCTAACCAATCTCTCCTAGTGGTGTTTACTACTTTTTCTAAAATCCCTTTAATTTTCTTATTAGCACTTTCAACTTTTCCACTAGTTTGCGGAGGGTAAGGGCTAGCTAACTTATGCAATACTACATATCTTTTCAATAATTTCTCAAAGTTTTTATTACAAAAATGAGTTCCCTTATCACTAATAATTGCTCTTGGAATACCAAATCGAGACATTATGTTAAATTTTAAAAATCTCATTACTATTATAGAGTCATTAGTTTTAATAGGAATTGTCTATCCATTTGGTTACATATTCTACTGCCAAGAGGATATATACAAAACCATTTGAATTTGGAAAAGATCCCATGAAATCTATACCCCAGACATCAAAACTTGCTACCTCTTCGATAGGATTTAATGACATCATATTTCATTTTGTAATTTGACCTACATTTTGGCATTGAACACATTTTTTACAATATTGATATGCATCTTTAAACAACGTTGGCCAATATAGGCCACTATGAAGCACTTTTAAAGCAGTATTTTTAGGTCCAAAATGTCCTCCAGGTTGATCATGACAAAATGACAATATTGATTGAGTTTTTGCTTTTGGGATACGTCTCCTTACAATTTGGTTAGGGCATTGCTTAACTAGGTAAGGATCATCCCAACAGAAGTATTTAATCCTCGAAAAGCATATTTTCTTGTCTAAACTGGACCAATCATGAGGTACTAAACCTGTAGCCAAATAATTAACTATATCAGCATACCCCAGACATCAAAACCTGCTACCTCTTCGATAGGATTTAATGGCATCATATTTCATTTTGTAATTTGACCTACTTTTTGGCATTGAACACATTTTTTGCAATATTCATATGCATCTTTAAACAATGTTGGCCAATATAGGCCACTATGAAGCACTTTTAAAGCAGTTTTTTTAACTCCAAAATGTCCTCCAGTAAGTTGATCATGACAAAATGACAATACTGATTGAGTTTCTATTTCTGGGTACATCTCCTTACAATATTATCAGGGCATTGCTTAAACAGGTAAGCATCATCCCAATAGAAGTATTTAACCCTCGAAAAGCATATTTTCTTGTCTAAACTGGACCAATCATGAGGTACTAAACCTGTAGCCAAATAATTAACTATATCGGCATACCATAAGCAGGAATTTTGCATAAACAATTGCTCATTTGGAAATGTGTCTTCTATTGGTGGATTAGAAGAAGTGAAGCATCTAACCTAACATATGATCAGCCACATTGTTTTCACAACCTTTCTTATCCTTAATTTCCAAGTCAAACTCTTGCAATTACAAAATCCATCTTATAAGCCTTGGTTTAGCATCTTTTTTAACTAACAAATACTTAAGTTCTTAATGATCAGTGTAAATAATAGTGTGACTGCTTATTAGATAAGACATAAATTTTTCTAAGGCAAACACCATTGCCAGAAATTCCTTTTCAGTTACACTATAATTAATTGTGTTTCATTCAATGTCTTACTAGCAGAATAAATTACTCTTGGTAGTTTGTCTAATTTTTGACCCAAGACTACACCTAAAGCGTAGTCTGATGCATCACACATTAATTCAAAAGGTTGAGACCAATTGGGAGCATAAACTATAGGTGAAGTGGTCATGGCTTTTTTTAGAAAATTAAAAGCTTTTGTGCATTCCTCATTAAAATCAAATTATGCATCCTTAATTAACCATTGAGTTAAAGGTCAAGCAATTTTACTAAAGCTTTTAATAAATCTTCTATAAAAACCAGCATGTCCAAAAAATGCTCTTATATCTTTAACTGTTCTCAGAATAGGTAAATTACATATTAATTTCACTTTTGCAATGTCAACTTTTATACCTTCAGTAGAAATGATTTGTCCTAAAACTATTCATTGTCTAACCATAAAATGGCATTTTTCCTGGTTCAATACTAAGTTTTTCTATTCACATCTCTATGACACTTTTTGTAAATTAATTACTCAAACATTTTTCAAAAGAGTTTCCATATATAGTAAAATCATCCATAAACACTTCTTAAAATTCATCTATAAAATCTGGGAAGTGACTCAAAATAAAACACAGTTCCTAACAGTTCAAATAATTATTTTTTATACCAACACCTTACAACTTAATTAAATAAATTGTGTAAATTTAAATATTTTTCTTTTCTCTTCTGTTATGTGTATATATTTATTATATTATTATTATTATTATTTTATGTTTATATTTATATTTGTTTTTGTATTTATATTATATATCATATATTATATATTATTTATATTAATATATATTTTTAAATATATTTAGTATTCTTTTAATCTCCTTCTAAATCAACAACCTCCACCTCTTTCCTCTTTGAAAATTTTAGAAAATCTTTTGATCTTTGACCATTAACTTTAAAAATTGTAGGACTTTGAGAATCCTCCAAATCAACTGCTCCATATGGATAAAAATGTTTAATAACAAATGGACTAATCCATCTGAACTTTAATTTTCCTGGAAAAGAGTGTAGTCTTGGATTATATAATAAAATTTCTTATCCTTTTTCAAATATTCTGTGTAAAATTCTTTTATCATCCCACACTTTCTTCCTTTCTTTAGCTATTTTTGAAATTTCATAGGCCATATTTCTTAATTCCTCTAACTCTACTAATTGTACTGGTCTATCACTACCTACTATTTTTATACTAAAATTCAATTTCTTAAGTGCCCATGATGCTTAATCTTCTAATTCCACAGGTAAATGACAAGCCTTTCTGTATACTAATTTATATGGAGTTATCCTTAATATTTTTTTATAAGCTGTTCTATATACCCAAAGAGAATCATTTAGCTTATCCGACCAGTCCCTCCTAGTGGTGTTTACTACCTTTTCTAAAATCCCTTTAATTTTCTTGTTAGCACTTTCAAATTGTCCACTAGTTTGCGGAGGGTAACTCGTAGCTAACTTATGCAACACTCCATATCTTTTCAATAATTTCTCAAAGTTTTTGTTACAAAAATGAGTTCCCTTACAACTGTTAATTGCTCTTGCAATACCAAATCGAGACATTATATTAGATTTTAAAAATCTCATTACTATTATAGAGTCATTAGTTTTAATAGGAATTGTCTCTATCCATTTGGTTACATATTCTATTGCCAAGAGGATATAAACAAAACCATTTGAATTTGGAAAAGATCCCATGAAATCTATACCCCAGACATCAAAACCTGCTACCTCTTCGATAGGATTTAATGGCATCATATTTCGTTTTGTAATTTGACCTACATTTTGGCATTGAACACATTTTTTACAATATTCATATGCATCTTTAAACAACGTTGGCCAATATAGGCCACTATGAAGCACTTTTAAAGTAGTTTTTTTAACTCCAAAATGTCCTCCAGTAAGTTGATCATGACAAAATGACAATACTGATTGAGCTTCTATTTCTAGGATACATCTCTTTACAATCTTATCGGGGTATTGCTTAAACAAGTAAGCATCATCTCAACAGAAGTATTTAACCCTTGAAAAGAATATTTTCTTGTCTAAATTGGACCAATCATGAGGTACTAAACCCGTAGCCCAATAATTAACTATATCAGCATAGCATGGGTAGGAATTTAGCATAACCAATTGCTTATATGGAAATGTGTCTTCTATTGGCGGATTAGAAGAAATGAAGCATCTAACCAAGACATATGATCTGCCACACTATTTACACAACCTTTCTATCCTTAATTTTCAAGTCAAACTCTTGCAATAACAAAATCCATCTTATAAGCCTTGGTTTAGCATCTTTTTTAACTAACAAATACTTAAGTGCTGAATGATTAATGTAAATGATACTATGACTGCCTATTAGATAAGACATAAATTTCTCTAAGGCAAATACTACTGCCAGAAATTCTTTTTCAGTTACACTATAATTAATTGTGTTTCATTCAATGTCTTACTAGTATAATAAATTACTCTTGATAGTTTGTCTAATTTCTAACCCAAGACTATACTTAAAGCATAGTCTGATGCATCACACACTAATTCAAAAGGTTGAGACCAATTGGCTGCATAAACTATAGGTGAAGTGGTCAAGGCTTTTTTAGAAAATTAAAAGCTACCGTGCATTCCTCATTAAAGTCAAATTATGCATCCTTAATTAATAATTGAGTTAAAGGTTAAGCAATTTTACTAAAGCTTTTAATAAATCTTCTATAAAAACCAGCATGTCCTAAAAATGCTCTTATATCTTTAACCGTTCTCGGAAGAAGTAAATTAGATATTAGTTCCACTTTTGCTTTCTCAACTTTTATACCTTCGGTTGAAATATTATGTCCAAAAACTATTTGTTGTCTAACCATAAAATGGCTTTTTCCTAATTCAATACTATGTTTTTCTGTTCACATCTATCTAACACTTTTTGTAAGTTAATTACTTACACATTTCTCAAATGAGTTACCATATATAGAAAAATCATCCATAAACACTTCTAAAAATTCATTTATAAAATCTGTGAAGTGACTCAAAAAAAAAAAATAGTTTCTAACTGTTCGGTTAATTATATTTTATACCGACACCTTACAACTTAATTAAATAAACTGTGTAAATTTAAATATTTTTCTTTTCTCTTTTGTTATGTGTATATACTTATTATATTATTATTATTATTATTTATGTTTATATTTATATTTGTTTTTGTATTTATATTATATATTATTTATATATATATATATATTTATACATATTTATATATTTAGTATTCTTTTAATCTCCTTGTAAATCAACAACCTCCACCTCTTTCCTCTTTTAAAATTTTAGAAAATGTTTTAATCTTTTGACCATTAACTTTAAAAATTGTAGGACTTTGAGAATCGTCCAAATCAACTGCTCCATCTGGACATACATGTTTGATAACAAATGGACCCTTCCATCTGGACTTCAATTTTCTTGCAAAAGAGTGTAGTCTTGGATTATATAATAAAACTTTTTATCTTTTTTCAAATATTCTATGTAAAATTAATTCTAAAGGTTGAGACCAATTGGGTACATAAACTATTGGTGAAGTGGCTAGGGCTTTTTTAGAAAATTAAAAGCATTCGTGCATTCCTTATTAAAATCAAATTATACATCCTTAATTAATAATTGAGTTAAAGGTCAAGCAATTTTACTAAAGCTTTTAATAAATCTTCTATAAAAACCAACATGTCCTAAAAATGCTCTTATATCTTTAATCGTACGCAAAATAGGTAAATTACATATTAATTCCACTTTTGCTTTGTCAACTTTTATACCTTCAACAGAAATAATATATCCTAAAACCATTCATTGTCTAACCATAAAATGGGATTTTTCCCAGTTCAATACTAAGTTTTTCTGTTCACATCTATCTAACACTTTTTGTAAGTTAATTACTTAAACATTTCTCAAATGAGTTTCCATATATAGAAAAATCATCCATAAATACTTTTAAAAATTCATCTAAAAAATCCGTGAAATGACTCAAAATAAAACACAGTACCTAACAGTTTGAATAATTATTTTTTATACCGACACCTTACAACTTAATTAAATAAACTGTGTAAATTTAAATATTTTTCTATTCTCTGCTATTACGTGTATATATTTATTATATTATTATTATTGTTATTTTATGTTTATATTTATATTTATTTTTGTATTTATATTATATATTATATATTATATATTATTTATATTTATATATTTATATATTTAGTATTCTTTTAATCTCCTTCTAAATCAACAACCTCCACCTCTTTCCTCTTTGAAAATTTTAGAAAATGTTTTAATATTTGACCATTAACTTTAAAAATTGCAGGACTTTGAGAATCCTCCAAATCAACTGCTCCATATGGATAAACATGTTTAATAACAAATGGACCAGTCCATCAGGACTTCAATTTTCCTTGAAAAGAGTGTAGTTTTGGATTATACAATAAAACTTTTTATCCTTTTTCAAATATTCTGTGTAAAATTCTTGTATCATCTCATACTTTCATCCTTTCTTTAGCTATTTTTGAACTTTCGTAGGCCATATTTCTTAATTCTTCTAACTCTACTAATTGTACTTGTCTATTACAATCTACTATTTTTATACTAAAATTCAATTCCTTAAGTGCCCATAATGCTTTATCTTCATAGCTAAATGAAAAGTCTTTTGACATACTAATTTATATGGAGTTGTCCTTAGTATTTTTTTATAAGCTGTTCTATATGCCAAAAGAGAATCATTTTGCTTACCTGACCAATCCCTCCTAATGGTGTTTACTACTTTTTCTAAACTTCCTTTAATTTTCTTGTTAGCACTTTCAACTTGTCCACTAGTTTGCAGAGGGTAAGGGGTAGCTAACTTATGCAATACTCTATATCTTTTCAATAATTTCTCAAAGTTTTTGTTACAAAAAAGAGTTCTCCTATCACTGATAATTGCTCTTGGAATACTAAATCAAGACATTATATTAGATTTTAAAAATCTCATTACTATAATAGAGTCATTAGTTTTAATAGGAATTGTCTCTATCTATTTGGTTACATATTCTACTGCCAAGAGGATATAAACAAAACCATTTGAATTTGGAAAAGGTCCCATGAAATCGATACCCCAGACATCAAAACCTGCTACCTCTTTGGTAGGATTTAATGGCATCATATTTCATTTTGTAATTCGACCTACTTTTTTGGCATTGAACATATTTTTTACAATATTCATATGCATCTTTAAACAATGTTGGCCAATATAGGCCACTATAAAGCACTTTTAAAGCAGTTTTTTTAACTCCAAAATGTCCTCCAATAAGTTGATCCTGACAAAATGACAATACTGATTGAGTTTCTATTGGACCAATCATGAGGTACTAAACCCATAGCCATATAATTAACTATATCAGCATACCATGGGAAGGAATTTAGCATAAACAATTGCTCATTTGGAAATGTGTCTTCTGTTGGCCGATTAGAAGAAATGAAGCATCTAACCAAGACATATGATCTACCACATTGTTTTCACAACCTTTCTTATCCTTAATTTCCAAGTCAAACTCTTGCAATAACAAAAACCATCTTATAAGCCTTAGTTTAGCATCTTTTTTAACTAACAAATACTTAAGTGCTGAATGATCGGTGTAAATGATAATGTGACTGCCTATTAGATAAAACCTTAATTTTTCTATGGCAAATGCTTCTGCCAGAAATTCCTTTTCAATTACACTGTAATTAATTTTTGTTTCATTCAATTTCTTACTAGCATAATAAATTACTCTTGGTAGTTTGTTTAATTTCTGACCCAAGACTACACCTAAAGCGTAGTCTGATGCATCACACATTAATTCAAAAGGTTGAGACTAATTAGGTGCATAAACTATTGGTGAAGTGGTCAGGGCTTCTTTTAGAAAATTAAAAGCATTCGTGCATTCCTCATTAAAATCAAATTATACATCCTTAATTAATAATTGAGTTAAAGGTGAAGCAACTTTACTAAAGGTTTTAATAAATCTTCTATAAAAACCAACATGTCCTAAAAATGCTCTTATATCTTTAATCGTACTCAAAATAGGTAAATTACATATTAATTCCACTTTTGCTTTGTCAACTTTTATACCTTTAGCAGAAATAATTTGTCCTAAAACTATTCATTGTCTAACCATAAAATGGGATTTTTCCCAGTTCAATACTATGTTTTTTTGTTCACATCTAACACTTTTTGTAAGTTAATTACTTAAACATTTCTCAAATGAGTTTCCATATATAAAAAAATCATCCATAAACACTTCTAAAAATTCATCTATAAAATTTGTGAAGTGACTCAAAATAAAACACAGTACCTAACTATTCGAATAATTATTTTTTATACCAACACCTTACAACTTAATTAAATAAACTCTGTAAATTTAAACATTTTTCATTTCTCTTCTATTATGTGTATATACTTTTTATATTATTATTATTATTATTATTTTATATTTATATTTATATTTATTTTTGTATTTATATTATATATTATATATTATTTATATTTATATATATATTTATATATATTTAGTATTCTTTTAATCTACTTCTAAATCAACAACCTCCACCTCTTTCCTCTTTGAAAATTTTAGAAAATCTTTTAATTTTTGACCATTAACTTTAAAAATTGCAAGACTTCGAGAAACCTCCAAATCAACTGCTCCATATGAATAAACATGTTTAATAACAAATGGACCAGTCCATCTGGACTTCAATTTTCCTGGAAAAGAGTGTATTCTTGGATTATATAATAAAACTTCTTATTTTTTTTCAAATATTTTGTGTAAAATTCTTTTATCATCCCATACTTTCATCCTTTCTTTAGCTATTTTTGAACTTTCAAAGGCCATATTTCATAATTCCTCTAACTCTACTAATTGTACTTGTCTATTACTACCTACTATTTTTATACTAAAATTCAATTGCTTAAGTGCCCATAATGCTTAATCTTCTAATTTCATAGGTAAATGACAAATCTTTCCATATACTAATTTATATGGAGTTATCCCTAATATTTTTTTATAAGCTGTTTTATATGCCCAAAGAGAATCATTTTGCTTATCTGACCAATCTCTCCTAGTGGTGTTTACTACTTTTTCTAAAATCCCTTTAATTTTCTTATTAGCACTTTCAACTTTTCCACTAGTTTGTGAAGGGTAAGGGGTAGCTAACTTATGCAACACTCCATATCTTTTCAATAATTTCTCAAAGTTTTTGTTAAAAAAATGAGTTCCCCTATCACTGATAATTACTCTTGGAATACTAAATTGAGACATTGTATTAGATTTTAAAAATCTAATTACTATTATAGAGTCATTAGTTTTAATAGGAATTGTCTCTATCCATTTGGTTACATATTCTACTGCCAAGAGGATATAAACAAAACCATTTGAATTTGGAAAAGGTCTCATGAAATCTATACCCTAGACATCAAAACCTGCTACCTCTTCGATAGGATTTAATGGCATCATATTTTATTTTGTAATTCAACCTACTTTTTGGCATTTTTTACAATATTCATATGCATCTTTAAACAATGTTGACTAATATAGGCCACTATGAAGCACTTTTAAAGCAATTTTTTTAACTCTGAAATGTCCTCCAGTAAGTTGATCATGACAAAATGACAATACTATTTGAGTTTCTATTTCTGGGATACATCTCCTTACAATCTTATTAGGGCATTGCTTAAACAGTTAAGCATCATCCCAACAGAAGTACTTAACCCTCGTAAAGAATATTTTCTTGTCTAAACTGGACTAATCATGAGGTACTAAACCCGTAGCCATATAATTAACTCTATCAGCATACCATGGGCAGGAATTTAGCATAAACAATTGCTCAATTAGAAATGTGTTTTCTATTGGTGTATTAGAAGAAATGAAGCATCTAACCTTGACATATGATCTGCCACATTGTTTTCACAACCTTTCTTACCCTTAATTTCCAAGTCAAACTCTTAGAACAACAAAATCCATCTTATAAGCCTTGGTTTAGCATCTTTTTTAACTAATAAATACTTAAGTGCTGAATGATTAGTGTAATTGATAGTGTGACTACCTATTAGATATGACCTAAATTTTTCTAAGGCAAATACTGCTGCGAGAAATTCCTTTTTAGTTACACTGTAATTAATTGTGTTTCATTCAATGTCTTACTAGCAGAATAAATTACTCTTGGTAGTTTGTCTAATTTCTGACCTAAGAGTACACCTAAAGCGTAGTCTGATGCATCACACATTAATTCAAAAGGTTGAGACCAATTGGGTGCATAAACTATTGGTGATGTGGTTAGGGCTTCTTTTAGAAAATTAAAAGCTTTAGTGCATTTCTCATTAAAATCAAATTATACATCCTTAATTAATAATTGTGTTAAAAGTCGAGCAATTTTACTAAAGCTTTTAATAAATATTCTATAAAAGCCAGCATGTCCTAAAAATGCTCTTATATCTTTAACCGTTCTCGGAATAAGTAAATTAGATATTAATTCCACTTTTGCTTTATCAACTTTTATACCTTCAGCAGAAATAATGTCCTAAAACTATTTATTGTCTAACCATAAAGTGGCATTTTTCCTAGTTCAATACTAAGCTTTTCTGTTCACATCTCTCTAATACTTTTTGTAAATTAATTACTTAAACATTTTTCAAAAGAGTTTCCATATATAGAGAAATCATCCATAAACACTTCTAGGAATTCATCTATAAAATCCATGATGATGTCTGTCATACATCTTTGAAATGTAGCTGTTACTTCCAGAGGTATCTAAGCACAGCGGATTCGAATGAGATTAGCACGTGAAGGTGGGAGAAAACATGAAGGAAAGTCGAAATCACGGCTAGTGGCGGCTTGGACACGTGGCTAGGGTTCTAGGTGCACCCAAACGCCCAAATCACAAATGCAAACGAGATTTACGTGGTTCCCCAACTTGGGTACGTCCATGAGTGTCTCTCCTTGGGTTCTTCACTATCTTCAAATGGTGGATTACAAGAGAAAGGGAAAGGGAAGAGTGGGATGGCCGACGCACCAAGGGTTGGCTCGGCCTCCTCACACAAAGCTTCTCTTGTTACAAAAATGATCTCTCACAAAAACCCTAATTGCCTTTTGGGCATTTGGATGGCCTTATATAATGGTTAATCATCCATGAAAAAAATGCCCTTACAAACATAATAAGATTCAAGACATATTCAACAAATCTCCACCTTGTCTTGAATCGACCTCCACTTAAACCCCAAAGAGAAGGAGAGACACCAATCGCCCTTCAGCTGCAATAGTAGACATTTAGTAAGTCCAAGCAATGCTTGAACTTACTCTCCACAACACCCTTGGTGAACATATCAGCTGGATTATCTTTAGTGCAAACCTTCAGA
>JAMKPZ010016909.1:0-13798 GCA_024699675.1 Amphibolis antarctica
GTCATTTATTTTTCTTCTTCCGAGCAACACATTTAAATCCATTTACTTTGATGATACTCTTTTTTTTTCGGCATATTAGAAATAGAATACATTTTGTAGGTATATGAGTAATTTCTTTGATATTTTTCCTTCTTAGCGGTTTTACATGAAAATTAAGCTATTCAACTGAAAAAAGGATAGTGACATAAAGTTAATAAAAGATCATACCAAAATCCCATAAAATGCAAAAATGAAAAAGTTACTGGGCCTAAAATAAGGACAGTCTAATAAATGTAAAATAACCAAACAAAATAAAGGTTCTGGGTCCACATAATTAACATAACTTAAACGTGTAATTAAAAACACTTATAATCAACTTAATTAATCACACAATCCATTGAGACAATTAAATCACTTAGTTAAATTATTTAATTAATATCATGTAATTAACTTAATAAGTCAATTTAACCACTTAATCAAATGAAACCAATCAAATCACTTAATTAGTTTAGGTTTTTTTTTAGAGAATACACTTCATTGTATTATTCATTAGGCCGAGGTTGCCTACAAAAGTTGCAAAAATTTCAAGTTTGTAGATTAAGATAACAAGCAAAACATAGTTTAGAAGATAAAAAATTACCAGAGTGAAAATATATAGATAGTTGAAATCCCACCATAGGGAGTGCCCAACCATATGGAAATCCAATCTATTACAACCAGCACCTAAGCCATACTTGTTGTCAAAAAAATCCCACCATTGGAAGTGAGGTAATGTTGGAGTGCACACCTGGAAGAAAATCTGGGGTTCCCCATCACAGAGAAGCCCTGGAGAGGAGTAGCAGTACTGAAAATGACTCCAGCTATGCATTATTGATGGCTGAAAGAATAGTATCTCGAAGACCGAAAGTTTTATAGAAGTCTTAGACATGATTAAGCATAGCTTGTTTAATGGCTGCAAAAGAGTGCAATAGATCTTGAAAAATGATACAGCATCTATGTTTCCAAAGCTCCCAAACTAACAAGGCAACAAAATATTTAGTGGATCTTGTATGTTTATAACTTTTTGAGCTAAGATGAGCATGGATCCACCTTTTCCACTGAGAATGTATGGTGAGGTTAATATTAAAAATGTTGGCGCACCAAGCTCTGCAATCATTGGTTAAGTCCCCCTGATAAAGGAGATGATTTATTGTTTCCTCCTATCTGTTATTCATACAACAAGCACAAATTGAAGCAAAAATAATACCTTGGGATTTTCAAGTGTCATCTATGGGTAAGATATTATGGATAATGTGCTAGAGAAAAATAGAAAGCTTTGTATGAATAATATGAGACCAAATATTCTGAAAATGCATTTTGTATAGGAGCATGATGCCTCAAAAAGTTCCAAGCAGATTTAATGGTGAACATACCGCTATTAGAAAGTTTCCAACATGGCCTGTTGTTATGCCATTCGATGTGATCTTTAAATTTATTCCAAGTATTACCAAGATCTTTCCACGTATAAGAATCCAAGCTATTATTACAGAAATCTTGAATGCTGCCATAGATGGTTGTAATACCACTATCCCAAATATTATTATCCTCAATAATTTTCCAAACAAGCCTCATCATAAAAGGCATAATGAGATGTCGCACATCCTCAAGTCCTAGACCCCCTTCTTCCCATGGGAGTGTCAGATTTTTCCAACTAAGCCAATGTATATGAATTTATTTAGTACTCCTACAAATAAAATTTATGAATTTATTCATTAAAGCATTTTGCACTGTCTTACAAATCATAACTTACTAGATAATCAACTTTTGCAAACTCCTCAAAAATTTGCAGTTTTGCAAATTCTTAAAAGAAGAAAAAATGAGCTTCCAGGTGCAAAAATAGATAATCAGATATCATCATAATTTATAGAATAATATTCTATAGAGATACATAAATATAGATAGAATACTTTCCATTTTGGCATCTGATCAAATGTGAATGCATTCGAGAAAAAACCTAGTCACTGTTTCTCTTATTCAATCCTAAATCCACCTCATCTGTCCAATCAAACATAGAATCAAGAACTCCTATTGTTAGAAAAGCCAAATTGTTCACAAATATTACAACTAAAGAAAATATAAATCACTTGATAATGGCACTTCAAAGAAAAATTCACAAAGGATGATAAACCATTTCGAATTGTTTCTCTATGCATTAAAGTGTCATTTCACTCTTCATCGTTCGAATAATTTTCAATAGTTGTTTCTCGTACCAAAGTTGCATGAGTTTCTTCATCTTCTAAACTATATCAAGAAAAAATTCTAATGCAATATCCTCAAAGAAAGAACTCAAAAAGAAAATAATAACATCAACAACCATGATACGTAGGAAAATATATTAAACATAAAATCTACACAAAAACCATCACATTCAAACAATTACAACACAAAAATTGGCATATGCACTAAAGAAAGAGAAACCCATTTTTCATGACAAATTGTTGTTAATAGACTAAGGAAAAATTCGAAATTATGATTTGTAAAAATCAGATTACTATTTTTCACTAAAACCCATTTTTAGTTGTGAACTGCAAAATTTGGATAACCAAATGGATATTCAAATTATTGTTCAATTTTTCCACGTCAAAAAACTAATAAGTCCTAACAGAAATTCCGCTCCAGATCATCGAAAAATCCATTAATGCAAGAGAAGTACCACTGGAAATTCCTCTCCAAATCATCGAAAAATTTGTTAGTGTAGAAAAAGTATCACCAGAAGTTCTTCTCCATACCATAGGAAAATCCATTAATGAAGAAGTAGAAAATGAAAAGGCCAAGTCCAAACGAACGTTCCTCTTCAGATCACAGGAAAATTTATTGATAAAGAAGCAAAAAATGAAACAGCCAAGTCTCAACAGAAGGTCCTCTCCAAATCAAAGGAAAATTCATTAGTGCAGGAGAAGTACCATCAAAAATTCCATCAACGATCACAGGAAAATCTATTGCTGCAGAAGCAACCGAGTCCTAACAGAAGTTTCGCTCCAAATTATTGGCAAATCCATTGGTGCAGGAGAAGTACCACCAGAATCTCCTCTCCAGATTACCAAAAAATCTGTTGATGCAAAAAAAGTACCATCGGAAGTTCCTCTCCAAACTACAAGGCAATCCGTTGATGAAGAAGTAGAAAATGAAAAAGTCAAGTCCCAACAGAAGTTCCTCTCTATACCACAAGAAAATCCATTGATAAAAAAGTAGAAAACGAAACAGTCAAGTCCCAATGGAAGGTCATCTCTAGATCACAAGAAAATCTATTGGTGCAGAGGAAGTACTACCAGAAGTTCCTCCAATGATCATAGGAAAATTCGTTGTCGCAAAAACAATTGAAAATGGAAGCCAAGGACCAATGAAAGTTCCTCCAACTATCAAAGGAAAATTTGTTGACACAGAGCAACTATAAATGGAAGAAGTCAATGACCAACGGAAGTTCCACTAGAGCCAATGGAAAATCTGTTTAGTCCAACGTAAGTTCCACCTAATTCAATAGGAAAATCCATTCACTAAGTAATCACACTTAGAAAAACTACACTTAATACACCTTAGATAGAAAACATCGAAATATGATTTGGATATCTGAACGGTTATCTAAATCTCTTTGTAATGCAATCCATCTTAGAAATTCCTCCTAGGTCAATTTCGGTTAACCATTTCCAACAAAACATTATTCTAAATTAACTTTAGAAAAAAATCAAAATACAATTCGTTATTTCGAATTTGCTATAGTAAAAATTCAAAATATAATTAGTTATTCCGAATTTATTTTCTAAAATATTTGAAATATAATTTATTATTCTAAATTGATTTTCGAAATGAAAAATATAGCTATTGGAAATATTTGACCAAGTCAAACTAATCGTTTATAGCCATTTAAGCCTAATTAGCCTATAAATAACACAATGATTAGAACTCAAAAGAACCTAATCTTTTGATACTCAAACACTTGCACTCTAACGCTCACATCAAACAAGTTTTAACACAAATTGATCGATTCATTTGATTTCTAAGTGTTTTTTTTTGCGCTGAAGCTTCTTCTCTATTTTCACTGAAAACACTTATACAAGCATGAATTTGTGATTTTTTTTGTTGATTTTCCATCTAAAATCTCAAGATTATGATTGGTTTAAGTGTTATACTTTCAACACTTGGTTGGTTGAAAGATTTGACTTCAAATCCTTGGATTGGTTTAAGTGTTCAACGTGAAACACTTGTCTATTTGAAGGCTTCGACTTCAAATCCTTGTGTGTTGGTTGAGAGGTGCAACATTAAACCCTCATACTAGTTAATTGAGTGTTTAACTTTAAACACATTTTGTAATTGATTCTAAATAGTGGATTAGATTTAAGTTCAAGCTTAGATAGTTTGAGAGTGAATGTAACCTATTAGTGAATCACCTAAAAAATCATTGTGTTCGTTTTCTTTTATAGTTTTTATTATGCATAGTACTCGAATTAATTACGAACGAGTTTTTGATTATTTTCAAAGACATTATTCACGATCTGGGGTTGGTTCCAGATGTGGCAGATGGTGTTTCGTGTAACATGGTATTGCATGAGTGCGGCATGTTGATCACTATATGTTTTAAAATTTGGAATTTGTTGATTGATTTCTCTCATATGTATAGTTTATATTCTTTTATTAAACATAATGTATGTTTAGTCATATCAAGGAAAAGAAGGGTGGTTTCGAATGGATGTGGGCTAATTAACGGAAGAGGCTCTTAGATTGAATATATAATAAGAAATTGACCAAGGAAGCTATATTGGATTTCCATTAATGTTTGAATTTCTAAATCACGAAGTTAACCAAAAAGACTATTAGATTTACAGGAGTTAAATATAGTTGTGACATTCGACACTCAGAGAGACTTAACCAAAGAGACAATTAGATTTCATATGAAATTGACAATGAAGCGTGTCAAGCTAGCTAGGGATATCACATTCTAAATGAGAGTTAATTGAAGAGACACTTAAATTACAGTGATTTTACAAATAGAGGTAACAAGATTAGAATTTAGATTTTCATAAGGATTTTAGAGACAGGTACTCAATCCCTCCGATCCTTTTTACGTAAGCATCCTTTCTCACTCATGGAATGAGTGCCCAGTTACTCAAACAAGAGTCTTATTTCTCACTCTTTTTTTCTTTTCTTATTTCTCTTGTTTTTCTCTTTTATTTTAGGACAACCCCAAAAGTAACATCTCAAGTAAGCATTGCCTCCTTTATTTTTATCTTACAATAATTATATCTTTAGACTACCTCTTTTCCATAATCAAAAATTGCAATATAAGTGCAAGAAAAGATATGAAATCTTACTGAAACAAATAATACTATCTTTTGATCTACTTCCCTAGCTCTTAAGGTTTAAAAGAATCTCTACATTAAAACTACTCAAATATCACAATTAAAGGTAATTATCCACTTCCCAATAACTAAATTCTTATGGGAAATACCCTAAAATTTATGAAAACAATTCAAAAAAAATGAAAAACAACTACAAAATAAAAGAAATGTTAAATGAAATCTCTCCTCTCATATCTAAACTTTACATTATCCCTAATGTCGAGAAACTTGAGATTACAACTTAAAGCCCCATGCATGTGAACAACTAAACTGCAATTTACATTATCAATAATCTAGCCTTTCACTCTCTCCCTGTTTCCCGTCCTCGCAAGTCCAAACTTCTGCAGTTAGCTGCTACTGGACTGGTGTAGACGATGGCGTCCCTGGTGTTCTCCACTCCTTCCCGCCGACCCCTCCTCTCCTTCTCGTCCTTCTCCTCTTCCCTCCACCCCAATCCCAAATCCATCCCTCCTCTCCTCCATGGCGTGGTAAAAAGAAAAAACCACTATGAACTACCACTTATGGGCATATATAACCCTTGCTACCCTTTGTAAGAGATAAGATAATAAGAGGAGCCTGGTGAAGTAGGAAAGTACAGAAGTATAAAAATCCATATATGGTTTGGGCATATATATATATATAACCGTTGATAGATTCCCTCATGAACTACCACTTCTTGATTTGATTTTCGTACAACAAATTGGTACTCAAGCTAAAAGAACGCCCCGATTGACTAATCACATGATTAATTTCACGGGGAGGAGATTGATGGATTGCTATTGACGAGTGAACACGTTTGCTAGTGTTGGAAGGCATGGATCACGTCTTGGCGAGGGTGCGGAGGTCGTAGGGGTGGGCGTCGGAGGAGGACCGGGCTCTGTAGGAACGGCGGCCGAAGATGATGTTGGCGGCCTCGGTGGGGTGGAAAGCGTCCCAGAAGACGAAGCGGTCCCGGATCTGGCAGGGCGTCTGCATGGGGAGGCAGGTGAACTGGCCGTTGTTCCTGCCGACGCCGCAGCAGCCGCTGTTGCTGTTGACGAAGCCGTGGTTGGAGGTGTTGCGGAGGATCTCCCGCATCACGTTGAAGGGGTTGATGAACGTAAACTTGGCCCCTTCGAAGTTGGCGTTGAAGGTGTCCACCATCCTGATCAGATTGTTGTTGAAGGTCTGGACGGCGTTGTTGATCCGCCCGATGCACGACACACCGTTGCTGCTGTACCTGCATACATGTAATTATATATATCATTAATTAGGCCAAACCGCTGGAGCCGTTCAATTCGGTGACATATATATATATTCAGGTTAATAGATAGGTACCTGGCAAGCTCGTTGGGGCTGCAGCCGATCATGCCGACCCCGATGAGCGCGACCTTCCTGGCGCCGTAGTTGTAGAGTATACGGAGCTGCTGGACGTACTGCTCGATGAGGAGGCCGGCGAACTGGTCGGGGGTGTATTCGGAGCCGGAGGAGTAGAAGTCGGGCATGAAGTAGTTGTTGAGGTAGTCATTGCTGCCCATGCCCACGTAGTAGATGCACTTGCTCAGGTAGTCTGCCGCGTTGTTCTCGCCGCCCAGCAGCATCACGATGTTCGCAACCGTGCTCTGGTAGTTCCTCACTTGCCTCGAGAAGACCGTGCGATCACCCTATCGTCCACACACATATATATAAACGTTACTTGATTGCTCCGATCGCCCATCATATGCAAGTGTAACATATATATAATTACCAGCTGACGTCCTGTTTCATCTCGGATTCCCGCGGCCGCAGACGCGTAGTTGAGACCCGAGAGAACGCTTCTGCCCTTTGCCACCAAATAAGGGGGAATGTAATTCTCGAACCCCAGCAGCTCAGCTGTGATTAATTATTTCCATATTTGTGTAAGTCGAATGGCATAACAATGACAGATTAAAGCACAATGCATTTTAATCAACTCTAAGAGGCCGAATTAGCCGAAATTATTTGGTTACAGAAGCGTAATGTGGTACAACGTACTTTTTATCAATTTCCAAAATAATCCCTAAAACTGTCGACGGCATTAATTAATTAATTAAGTGCACGCACCAACCTCCCTTCTGCAATACGATATGCATTTATTGACTTATTTATTGTTTCTGACGTTCATAAATATAATGCAGCAGCGAACGTGCATGTTTAAATGCTCTGACGTTCATACGTACAAATTAATGCATGTATACATATCAGTTAAATGTATACGTCTACGTGCTGAAAGGGAAGGAACATGCATGTATACAACTAAATATGTACGTACGTATAAATGTGGGTTTGAAGGAGAGGAAGTGATAAAATATTAGCATATATATGTATAATAGATAATATGAACTGACTGATGACGTCGACGGCGGTTTTCCCATTTGAGAAGCGGCCGGTCGGTCCGTCAGGGAAGTCGATGCCGTAGGGGGGGTAGTTGGCCCTGGCCATGGACGCCATGTTGTTGTTGTTGCCGTTGTCCACCAGCGAGTCGCCGAACACGAAGAGGCACGGCACCTGCGGAGCCGCCCAGACCCGCGTCGACAAGTGCAACAAGCCCACCACCGCCACCCACTCCAACTCCCACATTGTATCCTTCGATCTCGACCGATCAACACCCAGGTAAAGCCGTGCGCTCGAAGCAAAGGCAGGTTGTAAAACGCTAACCCCGCCTCCAGGTAGGATAAGAAAGAACGAAACCGAACTTTGCAGAAGGAGGAGCTGGGGCGGCAGCAGAGCTAGTGGCGCCCCGGGGAAATGATAGAACGTCGTACCTATATATACACGCAAATACACAGTGCAATTACTTGGATAATAATCGAACAAGATCGAGAGAGAAGCGGAAGAAGCGGTGTGGCAGTTAATGGCATTTAATTGGACGCGTGGATGCGTGGATGGAGATTAATGCTGGGCGTCGGTCCTTCCGTCCGATCATATCAATCCATGTTTCTCGTGTTTCTTTTGTAATATAAATGGTAAGTACGTTTATGCTTGTGAATTTTGAATTTAAACTAATTTTCTTATCAAATACTCACAAAAAAGTGACGCTATTATTCATCTTCGATCTTTACGTGTGAGATGCTCATAAAAGAAAATTTATACTTTTAAATTTATACGGAATACTATCATGCATTTTGAAAAAACCAATCAACTGTGCGCGCTATTGATATTAATGTCCTTTCAAAAAAATTAAAGCTGACCTATTAATATATGTTCTCTCAATCACTATATATGCTTAATTAGTTAAGCTGTGTTCTGCTGTAAAGATTTGTAAAGTAATTTTTTAGTTATAATCCTTAAAAACGATTTAAACGTATGTACACTTTTTGATGTTATTTTAAAAAAAATAAAGTTTGTCGGAAGATGCACCTTTTGATGTTCCAACGTCCACACAAGATATCAACTTTTTTAATATAATAAGTTTTCATAATAGAATTATTAATAATTTTTTAAAAGATAATTTTCAATGAAGACCTGCAATTATAAAAAACAGTAATAATTTTTTTGTCATAATAATATTTTTATAATATGCATGTTTTTAATTTTTCCATTTAATAAAAAATAACTTTTTTTTAAAATCGCGAAGAAATTTTGTTGGTAATTTATTTATGTTAATTTTTAATAATTTAAATAAATGTTAAATGATTCAATTCAAATGTTTGAATTAAAAAGTAAATAAACTGATAGTGCAAACTCACCATGAGGTCCGATACCTTTGAGCTAAATGTACCATAAGGTGCGGAATGTGTAGGCTATATTGGACGACATGTACATAACGTTTAGGTTATAGTAGACGTAGGTGACGGGTAAGGGTTAACGGAATTTCCTATTCCAAACTGAGGAACTTCGGCTAGATTGCAAGTTGGCTGGTTAAGGATCAACAAAATTTCCTGCTTCGGACAGAGGAACTTCCACTGGACTGTAGGTCGCAAGGTTAAGGATCAGCAGAATTTCCTATTCTAAATAGAGGAACTTCTGTTGGACTGCACCCAATAGGCAGGCAAGGCTCAGCGGAATTTCCTGTCCTAGACAGAGGAACTTCCGCTGGACTGCAGGCTGGCAAGCTAAGGATCAGTGGAATTCCTATCATGGATAGTGGAACTTCCACTAGATAGCGCCCAACTGGCTTAGAGGGCAAGGGTTAGCAGAATTTCCTGTCCCAAACAGAAGAACTTTCACTGGACTACAGGCTAGAAGGTTAAGGATTAACGGAGTTTCCTATCCCGGACAGAAGAACTTTTGCTGGATTGTAGGCTGGAACGTTAAGGATTAATGAAATTTCCTGTCCTAGGCAAAGGAACTTCTGCTGGATTGCACCCAACTACACCCAACTGGCTTAGGACTAAACAGAAGTTTTGCCAAAGCTAAGCTTAAGGAAAACAGAAGTTCCGTCAAAGCAATAGAAAATCTTGAAGTTCATAACTCCACAGCTCATTGTAGAGTTACAACCATAACTATACATCTCACCGTATAGTTATCACTGTAATAATAAAAAAATACACCTTAGACAAAAAAATTCAAAACATGATTCAGATATCCAAATGGTTATTCGAATTTCCCTATAATGCAATATTAAAGTCACCATACAAAATTTTTAATACAACATAGATAAAAAGATAGAAAGCATCTGGGAATAGGAAGAAACTAAACAAATCAAGGTTGAGAATAAAATAACAAGTAGGTCCAACACCAAAGATCAATTGTCGAAATGTAGGGAAAGAGATTAGTTTTATCCTTCCACAACATTGACCAAAGAACAAAGGCTGCCAATAGAATGCTCGCAACACTTTTTGTATGGAAGGATTGAATTCAGATTTTCATTTTGATTGAACTTTATTAAGAAATTTTGGACATTCACCTAAAAAGACAAGAAGCTAAGATCATGAAATTTTAGTATATGATAATTGTTTACATAATATTTTCCTAGTAATGTAATGTTAGTAATTAAGATAAACCAAAATCCCAATCACGAAAAGAATACATTTGGGACTAACCAAAAAAAAAAAATTTCTTCTTTTCTCCAACGACAAACGACTAAGATTCCAAGTTACAAGTCTTAATGAGTCGGGTCGGACTAGCCCGACCCATAAAGTTAAGGTCTGATTGGGCTATCGAGTCAAGCTAAAAATTTAAAATTTATAAAGAATTAGCCTGACCTAGCCTCTAGGCCCAAACCTGATTGAGCTGGGTCTAGCACAATCAGGTTGGGCTAGGGTAGGTAGTGAGGGAGGGCAAGGGGACGCCACTAGTGGGCGGCATAGGCAAGGGTGTGGCGGCTGGTGGGCAGCATAGGCAAAGGGGTTGGGCAAGGGGTGAGGGGTCGAGGGGGTGGTTTGGTCACAAGGGTCGAGTTCGCCAGGAGGGCGACACAGGCAGGGGGTAGCCTAAGCTTGCAGCGCAAGTAGGGGGCTAGGTGGCGACTCGACAAGGGGCCAAGGATAGGTGGACAGCCCAAGCAAGGGGGACTAGCTCGAAACACCTCTTTCTTTGATCTGTCATATGTTTGTACACCTTCAACCCATAATTTCTTCAAGTCATCTACTAATGGTTGCATGTAAACATCAATAGCAAGACCAAGTGAAGATGGTCCAGGAATAAGCAACGATAACATCATGTTGTGATGTTTCATGCACATCCACGGAGGTAAATTTTAAGGAATCAAAATGATCGGCCAAATACTATACTGTGTAGTCATTGTTCCAAAAGGATTAAATCCATTAGAAGTTAACCCCAACCTGACATTACGAGGTTCCATACTAAAAGAAGCATGAATTTCATCAAATGTCTACCACGGTGGAGAATCTGCAAGATGCCTCATCACATTATCATTTGTGCAATCTTCATTGTGTCATCTCATTAAACTAGCTATTTTGGATGACATGAATAACCTTTGTAGTCTTGGAATAATTGGAAAATACCAGACAACTTTTACTGGAGTTCTTTTCTTCTTGGATTTACAACTTTGAACATGAGTATTTGACATGATTTCTTTGGTCTTCCATTTTGATTTGCCACACTTTGGACATGAGTCTAGATTTGCATTGTCTTTTTAGAATAAAACGTGATCATCATCGCATGCATCTATTCTTTCATAATGAAGACCTAATTTTTTAATCATCTTCTTTAAGTCATATATATTACTTGGTAAATTTGTCATTGAGAAAGCATTCTTGATATAACTCTACTGACCCAAGCATTTTATATGAAATAATTGAACTATAAAAGTTAACCCTGTATACTTTTCACATCCTGGATATAACTCTTGGTTAACATCATCCAAACTATTATAAAAGACCTTGACATTATCATTTTCATCTTCAACACTCTCTTGTCTTTCTTCAAAACCTTGTACCATGTCATTAATGTCTTCAAACATCTCATTCAAATCATCATAATCATGATAATGTACTACAACATTGGCATCATTAGCAGCTACATTGGTAATCTAAACTTTTTTTGATGCAACTTCTCCATGATAACACCATGTTGTGTAATTTTGAAGAATCTCATTCCAAAATAAGTGTTCTTGTACAATTTTAAGATCTTGTGAGAGTGAATTAACACATTTCAAACATGGACACTTGATCAATCCATCATGAAATCCAGGAATCTTAGCAAATTCAATAAACTATATCGCTCCTGTCATGTATTGTATAGTATCCATGTAATGACAAAATTATTTTAATATAATAATCCAACTTATTCAATTACTTTTATCTATCAATAAATGATTCCTTAAAAAAACTTGTAATTAATACCTCCGCATTCCAATCCAAGCTTTATCCATGACTCGATTATGAAATTTTTAGAAATTTTCTTACAACTTCATGCTTTCAAAAATAACCAATAAAAATAATGTAAATGTAAGCATGAATGCAAATGTAAATAATGTTAATAACCAATAAAAATATCCACAAGTTGAAGTAGTTCTATTGTATATTCTTTGTAAGACAATGTTGTCCTTCCCTTGCATGGTCAAATGTGATACCTAAGAAGTTTCTGGGTGTTTAAATATCTCTACTCTAAAATTATATCCTAAGGTATTTATTGATCTTGACTATAAAATCAATACTTGTGAACATACACATGTTTAATTCACAAAAAATCAAGAAATTTTGTTATATTTCTTGTGATAAAATACACAAGGTATTTCTTAATTCACACACACAATTTAATTGCACCTGATCCTTGATTTTATTTTATTTTATGCAATGCTTGTATGTGAGTCTTAATATTATTCTCGATCTCATTTATAATCATCTTGAGTCATGCTATCATATTGGAACCTTGGGTACAAGTGGTATATTACATTGGGAAAAGAAATTGTTTATAACATCCTGATGATCTATAAACTATTATGAAACCTAAAATATGGGAACTATTCACTGCTTTCATTTCATGTATATCGAAGAGTTTTTGGAAACATGCGTTCTCTGTAATTTTCATGTGTTATGACCAGCACTGAAAGACCTTGTTGGTGAATGATTGCCAAATTTTCATGTAATAAATATAAAATGTCTATTATTAATTATAACTTTTTGATTTTGCAAGTATTAATATTTATTTATGATGTACATTAGATGCAAAAATTAGACTAAATATTTCATCTTCCTGATCCTTTTTTTACCATAATATACAAGAAAAATGCACATGTAAGATTCTATGCAAATTACACCCTTTTTTTTTCCTTTTTTGCATTTTTGTCCTTTTTCTCTTTTCTCTTCTTTTCTCTCGTACTTTATTTTTTGATTTCAGCCTTTTCTCTATGCTTTTTCCAAATTTCTAACGGCAAAAAAATACTTTGTGACAGCCTTTTCTCTCTTTGATGTTCTCATTGTCTTTTCCACTTTTAATCTTAAACAATTATTTGTTAAATAAAGGTTTATGGAATATTTGTACCAAATGTTGGTTCGCTCCATCTTTTCTCTCTACTCTTTCCTTTATAATAGTTTTTTTGTTTTTTTTTGCTATCCATATTTCCAAAAATGTCATATGTTTTATTTAGTTATGTTATATTTGTTCGTGATCAAATGATGTGCCATTGGTTTGACAAAATTTCCCATGGTGCACACTTTAAAATTTGATAAATTTGATGTGCACTTCCAGTTCTATTTGTTGGATTTCTGTCCCAATTTTGAAATCATAGCTGTAATACATGACACATCTAGTGCCACATTGTTAATTATTTGTTTGCTTCTATAGGGGAGTCAAAGCCAATGAAATGGGCCATGCGATTGAGGGTAGCATTATATCTTGCCCAAGCTTTGGAATACTGCACAAGTAAAGGCCGTGCACTATACCATGACCTTAATGCTTATAAACTTCTCTTTGATGACGTATGTACTTTTTATGTTTATTTTGCTTTATGATTTTCAATGGTAGGAGTCTTATGCATCATGTTTGCATTTTGCACTCTATTATTTTCATCAAACGTGATTTTTGGACATCAATTAAATTTC
>JAMKPZ010016910.1:0-30604 GCA_024699675.1 Amphibolis antarctica
GGAGGTGGTGGAGGTCTTGGGGGAGGTGCTGGCGGTGGATTTGGGAAAGGAGGTGGGTTTGGTGGCGGAGCGGGAGGTGGTGGAGGTCTTGGGGGAGGTGCTGGCGGCGGAGCGGGAGGTGGTGGAGGTCTTGGGGGAGGTGCTGGCGGCGGAGCAGGAGGTGGTGGAGGTCTTGGAGGAGGTGCTGGCGGCGGAGCAGGAGGTGGGTTTGGTGGCGGAGCGGGGGGTGGTGCCGGCGGTGGGTTTGGCAAGGGAGGTGGATTCGGCGGAGGTGCCGGTGGAGGCCGTGGAGGAGGCCTTGGTGGTGGTGCAGGCGGCGGCGGCGGCGGCGGATTTGGCGGTGGAGGTGGTTGGCGTTGACCATGATACGTACGTACGTTGCCTTGTATCTCATTCTCTGCAAACGTCCTGTCACGTCCATTGCTATGTCATCAAATGTGCTGAGTTATGTACGAATAAGAAATATTAGAAACTTCAAATAATATATATAATATCTAACTTTTCCGCGCCTCTCCTATTTTATCTCGTAAATTTATTATATAATCTTAACATTATTCGTAAAATTTACTCTTAACTCTCAAGTCTCAACTTAAAATTGAAACATCTCGTTATTTCACTTATGATACGTGTCATCACTGTTTCAATTCCACATTTGTCTCCGCGCTTCTTTGAATTGATTTTGCTATTCTTTCGATAGAGAACAATGAGGTAACATTTAACTAAAAAATATTTATTTTAATTCATATGATTTTAGTTGGAATTACGTTAAAAAAAATTAAATTAAGGTCTCATTTGGTTCACCTTTAACTTCGAAGTTTAAACAAATTTATATAGCATTATTATTAAAATAATTATTATATAATTTTAACTTTATTTACAAAATTATCTTTAACTTCAACTCTATTCAATTTTAAAAGTTAACTGAAGTTAAATCAGGCCTAAATTTTAATCATTTGTTGAATACTACGAAAAGATCAAGATTTTATAATGGAAGTACGTTTATGCCGTAATATGTGGATGGTAAAATTGTGATGATAAAATATTTAAAATGGACATGTGTTGCTCATTTTTAATCCTAATCAACGACAGATAGCAACCATTAAAATGATATCTTAATGATTAAAATATTTTTTTATTAAACTTTTGGTTTCGAATTCAAAACTATGCAATTGAATTATGTCAAAATGATAAATTTTTAAAAAATAATAGATAGCAAAAATCATTTATATTACAACGAAATAGAATTCACATGGATACGGAGATATTGCCCATCGTTCATCTTTCATTTTTCCTCAAGGATGGGGTTGAAAACATCAAAAACAGTCGCATGGGCGAACCGCAGATCACTCAAAATTAATTTTTCGAAGGAATACTGCAAGAGACACTTTTGACTATAAATTTTTATTTTATAATTTTTTATAAAAATTAATTTTATTTAATAATAAAATTTAACTTTTAATTCTTCACGGTATTCGAAGTTAAAGTATTCATGGTTCAATCAGATGCATATATGCTCTCTGAAGCCAGTATAATATATATATAATCTGAACAAAGTATTTATGAGCTTTCAAAACAAAAATGTGGGTGAATATTCTTTCTTCGCCTTCAAGAGATCGTGGGAACTAATTTTTAAAAGCTCTTTTACAAAGGACTGTAGGTTGAAAAGAGAATCAAATTGAATGATACTGATTTTGTACTTTGTGACATTTGAGAAGGGAAAAATAGTATTGATAACGATTTTTCAATTTTTCAATTTTCACTGTGTAATTCCCCAAGAGAACGAGCTTGGAGCATAGTCAGGAGGGAAGTACGGAAAGATGTCAATAAACTTGGCGATTCTTCTGCTTGTTGTAAGTTCCAGCGGGAAAACGATCCTTCCGCAGATAAACGATGACGAGATCGCCCTCGTTGTAACGACGATGGCGACGGTGGCGGTCAACGCGGGACTTGCAGGCGTCATTAGAGTGCTCTAATTTGGCACGAACCATAAGCTGAATGAACATCACATATATCTTGGACGAGTTGTTCGACATTAGCCGGTGTAGTGAAATAAGAAGTGAAATCGACCACATGCTTTGGTAGTCGATCGTAGATGATTTTGAAGGGAGCATGACCAGTGGAGCAGTTAGGACTGCAGTTATAAGTGAACTCAGCTTGGGCTAACACCGAGTTCCACTGCTTATGTCGATCTCCCATAAGAGCACGCAGCAAATTTCCAAGAGACCAGTTAACAACCTCAGTCTGGCCATCAGACTGTGGATGGGAGGTAGAACTAAAGTCAAGCGATGTATCCAAGCGCTTCCACAAGGAATGCCAGAAATGAGAGAGGAACTTCGTGTCCCTATCGGAAGTAATAGAGTGAGGAAGTCCATGCAACCGCACAACCTCCCGAAAGAAAAGATCAGCAACCTGACTAGCGTTTGCCGTCCTTTTTGCACGGCACAAAATGCGCCATCTTACTGAAACGATCCACGATCACAAAGATTGAGCCTAGGCCAGTCCGTGTCCGCCGCAAGCCTAGGATGAAGTCCATTGAGAGATCGATTCACGGGCCCGTAGGAACTGGCAAGGGGGTGTAGAGACCCACATTCTGCAACTGATCCTTTGCCCTTTGACACTGCATACAACGTTGCACGAAACGAGTGACTTCTCGTCGTAGTTTGGGCAGTAGTAACGTTGTTCGACCGAGACGATTGTTTTGTCACGACCAAAGTGACCCCCCAAGCCACCGCCATGAATCTCACAAATGAGGTGCTCCCTTAAAGAACTCTGTGGAATACAGAGTCGAGAGTCAAAGAAAAGAAATCCATCATATAAGAGGGCGTTGCCACAGGGTTGATTGCGACGACAGCGGCGCCAAAGCTCACAGCATATTGATAATCTCATGGCGTAACGTCACGAGGAGACTCGATCGACGGCTAAGTGCGTCAACGACACGATTTTGTATACCAAACTTGTGTTTGATAGTAAACACAAATCGTTGCAAGAAAGCAATCCAACGTGCATGCATTCTGTTTGTAGTCGTTGCTTGGTGCACTGATTTCAAGGCTTGATGATCAGTATGAAGGACAAACTCCTTGTGAAGGAGATATGGTTCCCACGTCTTCAACGCTTGGACTACTGCGTAGAGCTCCACTTCATAAGTCGTCCACCTGCATCGCGAGTCTCCCAATTTTTCACTAAAATAAGCAACACGATGGTGCTCTTGGAACAGAACTGCACCAATGCCTACGTATGAAGCATCGCAATCAAACTCAAACAATCTATTAAAATCCGGCATTACTAGTATAGGTGTTGTGCAGAACCGATCCTTGAGTTCTTGGAAGGCCGGAGCAGCCAACTCGATCCACTGGAACAACTTTTGTTTGAGGCAATTGGTGAGCGGGGCGGCAACGAACCACCTATAGAAGGAAGCGAGCCCCATGAAACTGCGTAGCTCAGTGAAGGTCGACGGCGTTGGCCACTCCTGTATGACTTCTATCTTTCGTGGATCAGTTCGTAGGCCCTCGGCGCTTACGACGAACCCGAGGAAGACCACATTGCTGGCGACGAACAAGCACTTCTCTGCATTCACCAAAAGCTGATTGTTTTGCAAAGTGGTGAGCACCTCCCTTAAATGTTGCATGTGGGCTAATCGTGACCGGCTGAAGACTAAGATGTCATCGAAGTAGACGACGACAGTCTGTCCCAAGTAAGGTTTGAGTAATAAAAGTGCTCGGGGCATTCGAGAGTCCGAACGGCATCACCAGCCATTCATATAAACATTCCTTCATTTTGAAGGCGGTTTTACACTCGTCTGTAGCCGAATTTGGTGGTAGCCACTGCAAAGATCGATTTCGGAGAAAATTTGGGCTCCTAAAAGCACATCCAATAAATCTTCAAGGCGAGGAATAGAGAATCGGTACTTGACGCACATCCTCTATTGGCCATTTTTCTTGGGGACGAGGAGCACTGGCACTGCACATGGGCTAAGACTATGATGGACCAGTCCTCGCTGTAACAGGTCGTCGACCTATTCCTGAAGAATAGCCGCTTCTTTTGGCGTCATGCGGTAGTGAGGTAGATTAGGAAGAGCTTCTCCTAAAACTAGATCAATATGGTGTTGTATGGAACGCATCGGCGGTAACCCTTGCGGAATGTCCGGGGACAAGACATTCGAGAATTCCTGCAGTAGTCGGCGCACATCCGCATCTATCGTCATAGTGTTTTCAGGAGAGGGGTCAATTACC
Source organism: Amphibolis antarctica (assembly GCA_024699675.1). Lineage (NCBI taxonomy): Eukaryota > Viridiplantae > Streptophyta > Magnoliopsida > Alismatales > Cymodoceaceae > Amphibolis > Amphibolis antarctica. The sequence goes on from JAMKPZ010016910.1 coordinate 4,230, forward strand.
ACTAGTGCATAGGCTTCCGTCGCTTCTCTGGATAGTACAAGTCCTCCTCCTCCTCATCGGCTTGCTCCTCCAAAGGGTTGGGTTCCCCACCTTCGTCTGCCACTGGCGCAACTACTTGAGTCGCCCCTCGTGAAGGGCATTGGTTTGACTGATGTCCAATCTATTGACCGCGATAACAACGAATAGGCGTTGGTTTGGCATATGGATTTGGTGGTGCAGATGAACTGGAATCTGGGGAAGTTGTTTTGCTAACTGGGGGCTGCCGTGGATTTGGAGAGAATTTCTTTGCGGCATCGCTAGAGGACGACGCGACCGGCCGAATATTTCTTTCTAACTGACGTTCAACCCTGCCAGCTAGGTTGATGGCGTCTGTCAACGTATAGGTGGCTTGCAAAGCTACATGATCCTGGATAGTTAGCTTGAGCCCGCCGCCAATGTATCGAGCTATCAACTGAGGTTCAGATTTGTTGAGATTATTGCGGGACGTCAGGCGATAGAAATCTTGGGTGTACTCCCCCACGGTCCTAGCGCCCTGCCTACATTGCTGTAATTGAATAAATAAAACCTGTTCATAATCCGTCGGTAAGAATTGACCCCGTAACAGCTTCTTCATCTTTGCCCATGAGCGAACAGGTTCCTTTTGTTGGCGTGCGCGTGTCAACAGGACTTGCTCCCACCATGCGGAAGCCCCTCCTTTTAGTCGACAAGCAACCTGCTTGACCTTGCGCATCTCCTCGACCTCCATAAAATCAAAGGCCGTTGAAAGTCGGGACCTCCATTGGCACCGTGCATCTGTCAGCGCTGCCTCCACGACGTGGTCATTGGGGTTGATCGTCGTGATCGGAAACTTCTTCGCTAGAGGAATAGCGAGGAGGAGCTTCATTGGTCATTCACTCCAGCATTTCGGTGAGGTCGTTGACGGACTGTGGTGCTGAGAACTTTATCCTTTATAAATTTTGACGATATCATGTAAAACTTGATACGAAAAAGATAAGATATTAAGAAATCAAGTTAAAGTAATAAAGTCACGAAGTTAAAAGAGGACGAAGAGCCGAAAAAACTACAAGAATCATGTTAAAGAAATTCTATGAATTAAAGATGAAAGTGTTAATGTCAATGAAGATAGATCATTAGTACACACATTTATTTAAAAAAGTTTGAACACTATGTTACTTATTTAGATTTTAAGTTTACACGTTAAAAACATCACATGTCAAAATTGATATAACGATTTAAAAATTGTTATAATAATTCACTATTCATGTGACAGATTACATGATTTTGCATCTAAGAAAATCGGTATAACGATTTGAAAATCGGTATAACAATAATTCACTATTCATAACGATTTTGTCCCAAAACTTATGAAATATTTTAAAAAATAAGTTCGTTAGAAAAAACCCCGTAAATTAAGGAATTTAGGAAAATTAGTATAATGATTTATAATTCGTTATAACTAATTTTGAATTTGTCACTAATTAGGAAATTTTTTGAAAAGATTTAGTCATTAACTTTAGATTTGAAAAATCCAAGATTTGACACATAAGAAAATTGTTATAAAGATTTGAAAATGTTATAACAAATTTGTAGAACACCCATTCGGTACAATTATCCAATTGAAATAATATAGTAAAATGGAAAAACGTTAAAAATCGTTATAACGATGACTTTTTAGTTAAGTTTGCATCTATAAATAGGAGCATAATTCATCATTTTTACACACCATTCACTTACGATTTTTCACTCTCCTTCTCACGGCTCTGGTGCCTATGTCTCAGATTCAATTCGATGGATTTTCGTACTTCTATGGGAGGAGATTTTGAATGTACAAAAGCTTAAAGTTTGAATCCTTCGCTCATTCGTGAACTCATTCTGATTGCTTTGTAAGAGATTGATCTTGTTTTTCTTTGGTTGATTTGATGTATGTTCAACCTAAACACATGTCGATACTCCTTTTAGAGTGATGTGTTGAAGAGTTTGACCTTAAAATTTTATCGGTTGAAGAGTTCAACCTTAAACTCTTGTTGGTTGAAGAGTTTAACCTTAAACTCTTATTAGTTGGAGAATTTAACCTTAAACTCTTGGTTTTGTATTGGTTGGAGGGTGCGACAACAAACTTTTGTTGTAGTTGGTTAAGTGTTTGACATTAAACACTTGATTTGTAATAGTTTAAATAGTAATTAGACTAGACTCAAACTTTTTAAACTTAAAGATAGACATAACTAGTTGGTGAATTACCTAAAAATTCTTTATGTATTTTTATTTATACATTCTTGTTATTATGTCATCATCGAATTAACTATACGTATATTATTTTATTTCGAAATTCGTTCTCAATTTTATTCGTATCGATTTCATCATTTATATTTCGTTTATTTTATATTTTAAAATTTGAAAAATTAATATTCACCCCCCTCTAATAACCACGATCGATTCTAACATGTTGTAGTGTCGTGAACTTCTCGCAAGACACCTGATTAACTATTCTGACTTTGATACCAGATTATAGTGTGACGTGATCACAAAAGGTGGAAGAACAATTATGTGACGAGGTCACGAACTAAGAATAAATACAAGGAAATAGACCCAAGAACAAAGTTGAATAATATTAGATTCTAGTTGCCTTGCAACCAAAGGTAAACCTCCTAATATTGGAAAGACAAGACCAACTCAAAAGACACTGACAACAACATTAAAGACATAATGATAGAGACTTAACACCTGAACAATAAATCATCTTAAAGTTCAGTCTCCTTTGTTTGCCTCACCATCAACTACTGTGGTCCCTTCGTTTTTCGTTGCCTTGGCGTCAAACAACGGTTCCACTTCATCTTCCTCAGCTACGGATGGTCCACCATCTTCTGCATCATTAGGTTTTCTGGATTTTAGTACTGGTATATTGACATTGATGAGACCATTTTGTTCTTGACTTTTTTGGTGTATTTGATGATAGTTTTTTTGGTATCTAGAAGTTTAGATAGAATTAAAGTTAGAGATGATTTTGTAAACGGAGTTAAAATTATATTATATAAAAATTTATATATTAAAATTTATATAATGATAATGACGAGTAATTTCAAACTAGTAATATTTATACAGTAATAATAATATTAGGAGTAATTTTAGAAATTAACTGAATTTGACCTTAAACAAAGTCAAAATCAGTTTTATTCGAAAGTTAGCAATTATCATATATTTAAACAATAGTATCATATTACGTAATATTTGAAGAATTGTTACGTGTTAGATAAAAGATGTATTAGAATATCAAATTGTGTACTTCTATTTACATGTGTATTATCTATATAAATGTTATGAAATATTATATTAATATTTTGAATAAGTCACATTTTTTCTAGATTTTTCTAATTTTCTTTAATATATACAAACATCAATTAACTAAATTTTCATATTTTTCTACGAACAACACAAATAAACACAATTTTTTTTTAATTTTCTAATTTATTAATTTCTGAAAATTTTAATTTACATTTTTTTTTTCTTAATTTGTGCTCTATACATGTTAACTAGGTCGTGCCTATTTAATTTACATATGATTTGGCATTTTTGTATCAACAAGGTCTAATATGAAAATAATTTTATATAAATTTATATTTTTTTTAAATTATATATGTTATATATAACTTAATAATTTGAATTTTTTAATAAAAAATGCATGAATTCGAATCCTACATTTAAGAATATTTTAATATTTAAAAATTATATTAATTTTTAATAAAATAAAAATATAATTAAAAATTAAACCAAATCACAACTTAACCTAACGTGACATAATACAAACCTAACTAAACTGTATCATGTAGATCATATATATATCACTGATCGAAAAACTAAGTACGATCCGACCCAAAAAATTCGGGCCGTGCCGTCACAGCACGGCCCATTGTCATGTATACACCGTTCATCGCCTTCGTATATTTTGTCTTCCCTTTCTTACTTTCCCTTCCACCTTCGTCCTTCCCCCTTCCGTCCTTCAACCTCCCTTCGTCTCCTTCCTCCCGTCTTGGGGCGTCATCCGCCGATCCTCCACAATTTGTTGCTGTAGGTGTCGGACATGACGAGGCTTGATACGAGCTGCCTTGACGCTTTCGCTCCACTTAGCGTAGACGGCGATGATCTCAGTGAGGGACTTTTCTCTGCTCCATCTTTCGAGCTACCCAGGACTATTGACGTGAGTTGAGACGGCATCATTGTTGCAATTGTTATATTCCATCTGCTTTTTCCGAATTTGGTACATGGATTCAGCCGCACCTTTTCTACCCCTTTCAGTTTGACGGTTTTCAAAAGAGCGCCGTGCAGATGGTGAAGCCAGCAAAGGGAACAACAACACTTGCCTTCATATTCGGTAAAGGGGTTATTGTTGCAGCAGATTCTCGGGCTAGCATGGGGGGATACATCTGTACGAACCAACTTATGTATTAGTTTTCTTTTTTTCCTTGGTCCTTTAACCTCTTTCGTTCTGCTTGATAGTAAGGTATTACTTGGATGAAGTATACATTTTAGGAAGAATTTTTAAACCCACAAATTATATATTGTCGTGCCTCCACAAAAACACATGAATTAAACCGAGATTCTATGAGGCGGATAATATGTTTGTTTATGTGATGGTGTGATCCATAACTAGTAGAATACTACAATGTTTTACATGGGTCTAGGGAGAACAAGATTTTCAAGTGATAAAATTGTTACTTCTTTTCCAAGAAACCATGCCCTAAGAAAAAAATTTGGTTTAACATAAGGTTTTTATGTTTGTTCAAATTCCCAAATTAATTTTTGTAGATGCAGCTTTCTAAAACCGTTTCCATATAATGATTCAATACTATAGTCTGTCTGGGTATCCTAACAGGCCCTAAGTGCTTAGGGCTGTTGGATATTTTTGAAAAGCAATCTCCCTTGTGCTTTAGAATGTTCATCAATGTTCCATTGAGAGATTCTTTCTCAAAAATCAATAGAAATTTTTTAAGATGGTTTGCGAGTGTTGACTAATCCATTGTTAATGTTTGATGAATAATTACTAATTAAATGACTTCTCAATTAAACCTTATTGAATTTGAAGACTATTATGTCATTTGGAAACTAGAACTGCATGATCCCCAGAATGCTTAAAATATCTACTCCATAGGTGAGCATTTTCTCATGGAAATTAAAATGTAAAATTACTTTTATGAAATCCGTACTTTTTTAAGGAACGTAGGTGGTGAGCTAGGGTTCCTAGGTGCCAAAAAATATTAATTTTTTATGTTTATGTGTATATTATATATATTTCAGATATTTTTGTATTACTCTATCAAAAAAATTATTTTTAAGCTTTTTTCTGGGAAGTATATTTAAAACCTTAAAAAGCATGTATTTAATTAGATGTATTCAAGAAAAGATCCACTCAATCAAGACAGGGTAAAAATAAAAAAAAATCAAGACAGGGTGAGGCAGAATGCCAAGGTGTGACCAATTCACATCTTGGTGCCTAGGTTCGTGCTTAAAAAGCATGATACAGATAGAAAATGGCTGTTTAGATGGATTTTAACGGAAAATAGCCATTGAATGGCCATTAAATGGGAAAATAGCTATTTTGATGACCATTTAACATTTTCTTGATACCTTTTCTCTGTTTTTTGTAAAGCTACATGAAAAATAAGATCTCCACTGAAAACTTGTTGCAGTTTGGTTGTGATGTGGATCGATCACATATTAACCTGAAAATCTGGCAAGACTTGAATTGTATAAATATAATAATATCTTCTTGTTTTGGCAGTGGAAGGTTCTCATAAATAGAATCTGTGCTGTAGATAATCGGCTATTAGTTTGTTAAAAGTTAAAATCAGTTATCCCATCCTTAGTCCTTAACATTTTACTTAATTTGATTTACAGGGTAGCTTTTGTTATTTCTGTTTTTTGATATTTTCCTGCTGTACTTTGGCATGTCGATTTACAAATAAAATAACGTCTCAACTCATATTTTGATTATAGAACATTTTTTTCCAGTAATTCGTACTATTCTTTATGGGAAGCTTTCAGTTAAGGTTAAGGTTACCTACCACTATTCGGTTGGAGCTCATAACAGATTTTTAAGAAGAAACTTTACTTTCCATTGTTTCGTTTTTTTATTAATTTTCATAATTTCTCTATTTTTCCATTTTTCTTTATTTTTTGATTTAAACAAAATTACTTTTAAAAGAAAAAGCTGGGAGTGGGTCCATTTGCACTGTTCAAGGAGAAGCCCTCTACCACACTTTTCACGTCTCTTGGGTAGAAGTTCCTTTTATAAGGTTAATATGCTCGGGTAAGTATTGATTCCCAAGGTTCTTGACCTAGGCAACCGTAATTAAATAATAAATTTATTTTCAGGCATGTATTTTTTTTTTTTTTGAAGAAATAAAACAAGTAGTGTCATAAATTAATATACCTACTTTAAACTTAATAAAATGTCAATCAAGATTGTAAATATGTAAACTACAGCTAAGTTTGGGAACAACTTTTTCAACTTTGAGAGCAATAAAAAGTGATTTTTGTAGATTTTCTTTCCAAATGTTATTTGCCTACATCGATTGTTGAGCCACTCTAAGTAATGTTAATGTTGAAAATTTTTTTTTTAATATTGATGTGATTGGATGTTAATGTTGAAAGTGTTTTTTTCAATGTTGATGTGATTAGATGTTATAATAAAGTCAATATTAAAAAGTTATCTTGGGAATCCGTCCATGTGTTATCATGGATTTGTGAGTGATTTTTTGGGTTTGAGAGTGGCTTCCCAAACAAAGCTTATAATCTCCAAATAACAAATGAAGTAATTAAATATTTAAAGTCACAATTTGACTTGTAAGAAAAAGTCAAGAGCATGTATTAATCAAAACAAAGGGTCCAATCATCCAAATCTAACTAAAAACACTTAAAATCCTTACAAGCAATAACAGCATGCCAGATCTTTGTTGGATTTTGCTGGATCTAAAAAAGATCCAGTGTGAAATAAAAAAATTGTTGGGAATAAAAAACACCCAGCAGCATTTAATGCCTGGCTACCAGGCACCCAACTTAATAACTTTGTTTACATGAAAATGTTAGATTGAATCCAAATATGCAATGCGAGGTTGGCAGTGAGCCAGTGACAGTTGCCCGTTTGTTTTGATCATATTCAATATTCTCATTATGAAGCCCTCTCTTTTTCTCTTTCTTTTTAATGTTAGCAATCCTTTTAATCAAAAAAATAATAATAAAGAGGTGTTTTCCAGACATTTCAGTATTTTGATATTTAAGTCAGCATACTTAGTATTGTGAATCGTGACTATGTTATTTGCAGCTTCTCAATCTGTAAAGAAAATCATTGAGATCAATCCATACATGCTGGGCACAATGGCTGGAGGAGCTGCAGATTGCCAGTTTTGGCATAGGAATTTGGGCATCAAGGTGTTCTATCATATTAGATGATAAAGCTTGATTGGTCAAACCTGGATCTTTTCTAATTTGTGTTGTACTTGTGATACATGAACTCAGTCCACTTTTTCCTTGATGGATCCTTTTTGCATATTCAGTCAACTGAGAACTTTACTTAACTTTCTTCTTAGTGTCGCTTACATGAGTTGGCAAACAAGAGGAGAATTTCAGTTGCAGGCGCTTCGAAGTTGCTTTCCAATATTCTGTATTCCTACCGGGGCATGGGTCTCTCAGTTGGAACAATGATTGCTGGATGGGATGAAAGTGTATGACTTTTCCATGTGTTGGTGCAGATTACATATTGTCTTATTTGAATAACTGAATTAATCTTTTTTTGTATTGGTTCTAGGGCCCTGGTCTATACTATGTTGACAGTGAAGGAGGAAGGCTGAAAGGAAAACGGTTTTCTGTTGGATCTGGATCACCTTATGCATATGGTGTACTAGATAGCGGGTAGACCTTCAATTTTTTAACTTTATTTCTTGGATTAGTGTATAGTTTGTTTATGTTGGTCATTCTTTGGTTGATTTAGGTACCAGTATGACATGTCAGTTGAGGAAGCTGCAGAGCTTGCTCGTAGAGCCATTTATCATGCTACATTTCGTGATGCTGCTAGTGGTGGCGTTGCTAGTGGTATGTTTTTTTTAATCATCGCAAGAAAATTGGATTAAATTTGTGGAAAAAAGAAAAAAAAGGGGCCTACACAAGCTGTAGACAAGTTCAAAACCAAAACAAAATAAGATCTAATGGAGTTCAAAGAGAAAACCTACTAGACTTGAAAACCCAACACAGAACCAAGAGATTAACAAGAAAAAAGAGACTCAAGAGAAAAGGGAAACAAAGAGCTAGGGCGTGCCTCACAAAGAAACCAAGGTCAAATGCTACATTTGAACTTTAGTGTTGTTATAGCATCTTGAGCTTGCCAAGACTTCATCCATTCCACCACACAAATAACCATCTTTGACTAGAATTGTTCTTTGTTATGGTTAACACCTTGAAACAAACACCCATAGTTTCTTTCCAACCATTTGCACCACCAAATAGTATGGGGAATAGTGACCTAGATTTTCTTCCTAGAGGTGTCAACACCTTATCTGCCCATCTTTCCTAAAATTGGGCATGTATTAGCATACAAGTGCATCCAAATCCAACCATGTGCACCAGTATGCTGCTCATATAGGGGCAACCAAATAGATGTTAGGAAAAGACCTCTTCTTGTTAGGAAGCACTCTATCGAGATAGTCTCATCACACCTGCCACATGAAAAATTGGACTATGTTGGGATCCAGTTACTCTATACATGGTGCAACCCATAAAATCTAACATCCTCAAGGGTCACCACTTGATTTAGCGATCTAATGATGAATTTGCCATTGTTGTTCTACTTCCACGATTATAAAGGATTCTTTGTGAAAATCAAAGGAGAATCATGGGAATGAAGATAAGAAAACAAGTAAACAAGGACAGATGGTGGTTCTGAATCACTTTAAGTTTCGTCAGAATTGGGCATCTCACACTATCCCTGTCTTGGAACATTCATGGTACTTAAACACTTGCATAGGTGGAAGATGTGACAAAGCATTTGTTGAAAACAACTCAGTTAATGGTGCCCAGTTAGCTTATCCCACTAGAAACTCATCCTTAATCCATTTCCAACCACCAACTTGCACTGACATTAAACCATCTCATTAATCTCAAATACCTCTCTCCTTCCACTAGTAATATTCGAAACCCACCTAGCCCTCTCCACTCTCCCCCCAACACCAAACCATTTCCACCTGATAACCTCTACCCACAAACTCTACTGATCCCTCATTTTATAAAAACACCACAGCCATTTACCTAACAAAGCTGGGTTTATATATTGAAGAATTCATATACCCAAACCTCCTTCCCATTTGGACTAAGTTATTTTCTTCCATACCACTAGCTGAAAGCTTGAAGACTACTCTTTTGTTCTCCCTTGCCACAGGAACAAGTGATTGACATTGAGATTCTGAACATTGAGAGATAATGGAGTGGAAAATTTGTGAAAACGTAAGGTATAAAGGTAATCTTTCCCTTATATGAAAGGAATCTACCAGCCCGCACAGGTAAGTGCTTCTCAAATTTGTCAGCAACTGATTGCCAATCCTTGCCCCTCAAATTCTTCCCTAATAGCAATAACCAGAAGTATTTGACAGGGAAAATTTCCACTTTACTGTCTATAAAGTGTGCCATCAATTAAATGTGAACACATGGCTCCCACCACAGAAGACTTCTAAAAATTAACTCTAAGGCCTATTACTAAGCCCAAAAGATCAAAAAAACATTGTAGATGCTCTCAGAACACCAACGTATCATTAGTGTACTAAAGGAGTCACACTTGAAGAGCTCCTGCATGGCTTGAACCTTTTGATCAAGCCATTGGTTTTTGGTCTATTCCACAGCAAACCAAAAATTTCTGCCCAGAAGGAGAATAGATAGTGTGATAAGGATCTCTTTGTTGAAACCCCTAACTACAAACAAATTCTTCCATCGGACAACCATTCACTAAGACATAGAAGGAAGCTAACCTGACACAATAACCAATCCAATCTCTCCATCTTGTGCCAAAGTCCATATCGCACTTCGCCAGCTTTATGCTGCTCCTGGGTAGGTCGTCATATACTTTTTCCATATCTAACTTCCAAGCCTAACCTACCTTCTTTTGTCCTAATCTCACTTTTATCCACTCAATTGGCCACAAGAAAGCCATACAAAATTTTTCTCCTCTTGAGGTGCATTGATTGCTAATCCCCAATGAGATTAGGTAGAGTAGCTTTCAATCTCTTAGCCTGGCATTTACCAATAATCTTGTTGAAACCATAAGTAGGCTAATTGGCCTATAGTTAGTGATGTCTACATCATTCAATCCTTTAGGGATGAACATAAGGAAGGTTTTATTAGCTCACCTCAAATCACTGCCCTTCTGATGGAAATCTTACATATTTGCCATAATGTCCTCCTGGATCAAGTCCTAAAACCTTTGAAAGAATAGCATTAGGAAACCATCAAGACCAAGCACCTTAACCCTAGCAATTAAAAAAATAATTTCACCTCGTCAATCAATAACCCAATTGTTTAGTCCCTAGCCTGATCAATGAAATCTGTTGGAAATCAATATTGTACAAATCAGAGAAGAATCTCTCTTTCTTGCTTAAGTGGACAGAATAAGGTCTCGATCTATCTTTGAATGCTATCCTTGTTATTGAAACTTTTGTTAGAAATAGGGATTGAGCACAACTAGTTGAAGGGATTTTTTTGGGAAGCAACCTTGTGAAAGAACTTGGTGTTCCTGTCCGTAGCTGTAATCAACAAAGCTCTGAACCTTTGTCATCATGCAATTTCTTCCTTATTTAGCCTATCTGCCAGATTCTTCTTACTCAATCAACATCAGATAGACCATCACTGTCAAATCTTTTTTGTCAAGATCTACACAATCAAATTGCTTAGCTTTGAAGATTGAATCACCCAACTGTCCAAATCCTCTACCTTTTCCATAGTTTTAGGTGGTGTTCCAGAGCTTTAAGTTTATTGTAAAATTAGATGGTGTAGTTGCAATCTGAGGGAAGGTTAAGGCTATCTTATCATTTATCCACCATCTTGCAAGCTTTTGTTCAAAACTATCATATTCTAGTTAGTTTTGAAGTGGAATGGCCTGGATCCCCAATTTATTAATTCCTCTACTAACAAGAGAAGTGAAACATGATCAAAGGTGATTTGGAGCAGGCTAGAAATTGTAGAATTTGAACATAAATCACCCCATCTGGCCCCACCAAAACCCTGTAAATACAAGCCGGAAAATCAGCAAATCCAAGTAATCCTAGCATGTCAAATTGGCAAATCCACCCACTCCAACTTTTAGAGGACATTATTGAATTGTGTTCATAGTATTATTTCTTCTAACAAATGAGTATTTAGTCACGTTGAAGTCCCCCTCCCCATCACAAGGATGGTCATGTTGCCCCACGTTGATTAGATCTTTCCATAAAGTATTTCTCCTACTCTACTTGCGGGTGCCTTAAACATTCATAATGTGTTGTTCTACCCAAAACTGCTTGTCTTTCAGACCTACTGACACAACAAAAGTTAGAATCTCTTGGCCGATTAGAATTAAGGAAGTGTGCCACATGGTAACCACACCTCCAATTGCACTAATGGCTTCTTTCAAGCAAAAGCTAGCAATTCTTTTCCCACCAATTGACTGAGCCAAAGCAAGATCAGAGATCTGTACTTTTGTTTCTTGCAATCAAACAATTTTAGCCCTAACCTTGAACAATGTAGATCTAGCCAATCTGTTTCTTAAGATGCCACACCCCTCTGACATTCCACAAGTCAAATCTTCATGCCAGTGTAATCAGGCGCCCAACACACCTGCACCACATGCTACCATCAATGTCTACCATAGAAGCCCTAGAATTATCTGATAAGTTCCTTTTTAATCTGACTAGCATTTCTACCTAGGCAAATACTCATTTTCTCAGCCACTTGAAGAAATGATATGGCCATAGAGAGACTACATGAGAATTGGTTTCCTTAATAGCATGCCTTACCACCTCCCTCCTAAAATAAACTCTCCTTTTGCCCCTAGATAACTGCTCTCCCTTGCGACACCCAACTCCTCTAGTAGGTCCTATCTCACCAGCCCTGTCCTTACACATACGCTCTTACAAAACTTTAGCTTTACACTAGATCCGGAATTGACCTCTGCTGCATCTTACAAAAGAGAATAAGTTGGACAAGTAATAGAAAGTGAAGAAGTAAAGTTCTGGTGGAAGATGGTGTAAAATTATTTTCTAAAGAAACAGAAGTGATATGGTTGACCATGTTGTTTGTCCTTTCGCATCTTCACACAACCTTATGGAAGAACCTTCTTTAACTCCTACTGCTAAAGTCAAGAAACCATCGACTGGCAAATGCTCAAATGCAACAAACAAACCCAATAGGCCCAGATCTTCTTCATCACCCTCAATTGCTGGACAGCCACCAATAGATTGCTTTGGTCCCCCTAGACATCACCTTGAGCAACCTCCAAAGCCTTACCAACATATATTGTCAGAGGTTGGTCAAGCATTTGGCCAGCCAACAGCGATGTTGACCCAGATTGAGCAACTATCAAACTACAGGTATAATCAGGGCCACCCACTATCAATTGAGTTGTGCCAAACATCGCAAGCATCAAAGACATCTACCCATGATGTCAACCCAAGTCAATGAACATCAACTATTGCTTCCCAATTGTCAATGCCAACTTCTTGCTTATTCGATTAAGGAAACTCGAAGATTGATGGTGTTAAAACCCTCAAACAAAGCATCAACACGACCTGGTCTAGGTGTTGGCCAACTTCTCCAGCATCATGTAGACTGCAAGCGCTATCATCGACTGTGGTAGACTCTCCTTGATCAACGGCAAAAAAGTCTTCATGTGGCCATGGATGATATAGTTTAAGTTGACAACAGTAAGGCCAGAATTAGTTTTAAATTAGAATTATAGACAGATATTTTCGAGTTCAAGGGATTTAGATTAAGTAGATGGAAAATTGAATATATGAAGTGTAGGTTTGTCAAAAATAGGAATAATGATGAATGTATAAAATTATATGGTTATAAAATTCATAAAAGTAAAACATTTAAATACTTAGGATCTATAAATAATAGAAAAATTATAGAGGATGTTATTTCTAGGATAAAAATAGAGTGGATGAAGTGAAAATGTGCTTTTGGAATATCATGTGATAAAATGGTTTCCTTAAAATTGAAAGGAAAATTCTATAAAATTGCTATTGCTCAACTATGCTTTATGGTTCGAAATTTTCGGTTGTAAAGCATGATCATGTATAAAAAATAATGTTGTAGAGATGTGAATGTTTACATGAATAGGTAATAATATTATAAGAGAAATTAAAAAATAATTTTTTCAAAAATAAAGTAGAAATTACACCAACTAAAGATAGAGAAAATCAATTTAAGTTATTTAGTTATATCCTTAAGTGGTCAAAAGATGCATCAGTTAGGAAATGAGAATTAATTTGTATAGAAGAAACTAAAAGAAATGAAGAAATGTTTAAAACTATTTGGTTAGGAAATGTGAGAAAAAATTTAATTGAAGATCTGATCGTAGAAATATCTGAAAGAAAAAAATTCTTGTGACTGACAGAAACTCACAGTAAGATTATGGCCTAATCTTAAATTCTTATTTGGATATTCTTATCTATACATGCCTTACTTTTCAGTTTACCATGTTGGGCCCAAAGGCTGGCAGAAGCTCTCTGGTGATGATGTTGGGGAATTGCACTACAAGTACTATCCAGCCGCCCCAACCGCGGTCGAACAGGAAATGTCAGAAGCACCTCCTGCGTAAGAATCATGTGCCTTTAGACCTCGATCTGATCTTCACCTTCATTGTTATGAACTTGTTTGGAAATCTGGAAACGCATCAACATTTTTCACGTGAGATGGAAACTAGACTTTTTTATTAATTTCAGTTGGAAGTTCAAGGAATTATACATCAGCGTATGTTAATGAGGTTTTAGGCATGTGTTGATGTTGCTCCAAGCAAGCGCCATTTGGATAAAACCGTGTGTGATTTGATCACTCGTGCTAATCAGAAGTTTTTGTCTTTTACGGTATTGACGATAACGCATTGAACTGTTTCTGTACAATTTGTTAATTGGTCCATTTTACCCGATGCACGGTGGAAGAAATACATTTTTCATATGTAAGAATACATTACTTATTTTTCACAATATTTTTTCTGAGAAATATTTTTTGACTAATGGGCATAACGATCCTTTGCGTCGATGATTGGGGAGGAGTTATTAGGGTCTAGTTTGTTTAAAAATTTAACATTTTGCATTGATGGTAATTATCATACACTACTGTAATATATAGTATATTTATTAAATAATTTTAATATTTTACAATAACAATTATTATTATCATAAATCATATATTTCTTCAAAAAAAGTGAATCACATTTTACCTAATTTTGTCACTTAAATAGACACTAGCTAGGAGCTGTAAAAAATCAACTCCTCTATTTAAGAGAGAAAATATATATCTATGAGAAGTTAGAAATTCTTAAGCTAAAAATTGGTGCAAACAAAAGCTACTCTTTTGTTCTCATGTAGAGTTGATTTGTTTCTAACACTGGTCTATTCTAAATTTCAATGTGTAAACAGTAACTCATACTTTTTTTTACTGTAAATTTCAACATTTCAAGCTAGAAAAACTTTCAATCTAACATCAAACAAGAGAAGCAACCAAGGACTCTTCAAACAAACACATTTTATTTTATTTTTTTAATCAACCGATCACATTTTTTCTTAAGTTATTGCTACTCCTACTTGGAAGAATAACAAAAATCAATATATGACATTTCATTAAAATAACACAATTTTCACATTATTTAAATTTTATTCTTTTTATTTTCTAGTCCTTATCTTTTTTTTGTCTGCACTCTCTCTCATGTTCTTTTCTTCCCCACTTTTTCACTCACATGTTCATTTACTACTTTTTCTAAATCATTTATGTTAAATTTACATGACTACAATACAAAACTATTATATCAAATATTATTTTATTAAGGTATATAGAAAATATTGATTTCTATGGGACGCAATTGATTTCTTTAATTTCACCATAAACGAAAAACAAGTTTGACCACGGGAAAAAAATTGAAGAGGAGAAAATTTTAAAAAATCATCAAAAAAAATTATGTTAAATGTTTTTCTACTTTATATTTTCTTATCATAATGTAGATCAAAATCCATATAAGACCACACCGAGGTATTATTTATATAAAAATTAGTTTATTTTTTTATTTTTATTTTAAAAACCTAATTTAAATTAAAAAATTAACTTAAAAATATAATTATGTGTCTTCTTCATTTTTAAAAAATACTAATTAAAATTTTAAATTGATCATTATCAAAATATTTTATAAAAAAAAGGAAACATAAGATTGTATACTTGGATAATGAAAAAACATGTCAATTTTCTCACAGAAAACGAATGGACAACTAGCAGTCTTCATTTTTTATATAAATTCATATGTAGATCATATGTTTAAGATAAAATTTATCTATTAAAAATATCATCAAATGTAAAATACGTTTATAGAAAATTTTACATAGATATCTTTTACATATATATTTTTGGGGGATATTCAATTTAAATAAGAAACTAATTTGTCATCTACATTTCATCGACAATTAATGTTACTGATCTCCACTCTTATAGTGTATTTAGAGATAACTTTTTTCTAACTTTGAAAGTTGAATAGAATCGAAGCTAAAGTTATTATTGTAAATGAAGTTAAAATTATATGATAATTTGAGTGATAAAAGTTTATATATTAAAATTTGTACAGTAATAATAATGTTAGAAGTGATTTTAAGAATTGAAACAAGTTAGAACCAAATAAAATCATAAGTAAATGTTGTTAATGTTGGAGGCTATCCTTGTTGACGGTGTTGAATTAGTCTTACTCTATGCCTTGATGCTAAGAACTCTTTGACCTTGTTCTTTTTTCAAATAATTTTTAGGTGAATAATTTTGAAATAGAAGAAATGAGAAGAATAATTTTAATAATAGAATAAGTGAATTAAAAAATACAAATATCATCGTGAAATTGAAAGTTACAAGTGAAAAAAAAGGCATTTGTCTTCTTTTGAGCTTTTATTGGATAGTTTTCTCTCTCTTGTTTTGGCTAATGCTGTCAATATCGTTTTAGATTGATTTTAATTAATTTTTAAAATTATTTTAAATTTTTATTATCTTAATTACTATATAATTTTAACTTTATTTACGAAACTAACTTCAATTTCAACTTTATTTAACTTTCAAGGTTTACTGAAGTTCTTCCTAAATACATTTGCATTCTAAATTGTTATTTGTTTTATCATTAATATTAGTTTACTTTTTAATTTTAAAAAATATATATTTTTCATAAAAAAATTTTATCATTGATTTGACGTAAATTTGAATTTTAAATAAATTTTTTTAAAAAAAAACATTAAAAAGATAATTTAGTAATTCTAAAAAATATAGGTTTTATTTGGTTTTAGCTTTTTTTAGTCTTAAAATTATTTTTAATATCATTATTATTGTATAAATTTTAATATATAAATTTTTATCATCTAAATTATTATATACTTATTATATAATTTTAATTTTATTTACAAAATTAACTCCAACTTTAACTATATTCAACTCCTAAAATTGAAAAAAATTGTCACTAAGGATCCATTTGTGCGCATAGAAATGACGTAAAAAAAAAAGAGAATTTAGGAATAGATGGAAAATGAAAATGATAAAATTTGATGAAAAACTACAGAATAATAAGAATATTTGTGTATGTAAAGGAAATGACAAGGATTAAAAAGAGTTTGTGCTTTCTCATTTATCCCTTAGTGAAGTGAAGATGAGAAATAATACTTAGGAAATGAAAAATAAATGACCTTATTAGAAAATGATGGAAAAGTACGTACTTTTTCGTCTTTTTTACGTACACAAATGACATAATAAAATTGATTAATAAGAAATTAAATTCTTATAAATTTATTTTTTATAATTTCTAGTTGCACAAAAACCCACTAATGGGGTTTACCCATGTCGAAAATATTAGAAAAGAAAATTTTTGAAAAATTTCTAGATTTTTAGGTGTTCGTGCATTTTACAAAATTTGAAAAAATTTTAAATTTTTCCATCAATGTAAGTATACATTTTTTCACCATTTTCTATGTCAAAAATTTTTTAATAACAAACATTTTATCACAACGTACTTACTTGACCTTGTGTATTTTACCTAACCTTTTTTGAATATTATTAAACGTGTAGTTATAAGAAAAATATAAAATTATATTTAAAATATTAAACTATAAAAAAATTATAAATTTTTTAAAATTTCTATAACACGTAATTGTAAAAAACAAAATTTCATTCTCTAATTATTTTCGTAATTGTTTAAAATTATATTTTGCACAAACACCTGCTAAACTAAATGCGCTCGTAGATGTCGAATTCGAATCTTTACCCATCGAACGGTCACGCGTCGGTCCACGTCCACCGCCACACGTCCTTCTCTGAACCCACGCCCTGGGCCCCACCATCCCCGCTGGGTATATAAACCGCCAACTCACTCCCACCTCGGCCACCACGTGCACTTTCGCCTTCCTCGAAACCGCGTTCTCTCGGCCGCTGCGCTATCGTGCGCAGCCATTGGTCCGCCCGCTCCTTCTTGCCGTTTGCCCTTGCTTCCCCGGGGCCTGGGGTTTGGGCGTCCGAGAGATGTGGGATGATGAAGCTGCTGTCCAAGTGCTGGAGTCCGGCGGCGGGAGACAATGCCGATGGCGGGGGAGGGGGGTGGGGCAAGGAGGGATTGCTGTGGTATAGGGATGTAGGGAAGTGCGCGGGCGGGGAGCTCTCCGTGGCGGTCGTGCAGGCCAACCAGATCCTCGAGGACCAGTGCCAGGTCGAGTCCGATGGATTCGGCACCTTCGTCGGGATATACGACGGTCACGGCGGGCCCGATGCTGCCAGATACGTGTGCAACAGCCTCTACCGGCATCTTCTAGGTGCGGAACTTGGAAGGGGGGCGGGGGGGCGGGTGATCACTTTCCCGTTTTTAGGTTTTCTTCATGTTTCGGTTGTCTGCTTCTCTGCTTTTGTTCTTTTTGGTGCTCATGTCGTAGTGTCAAATTCTTGAGTTTTCGTAGGTTATTTTCCGTTTGTTCTTGCCTTCAGTGGATCCGGGTCGATGTTTTGCTTCGTGGATTACTGGATAAGGTCTGGTTTTTGAGTTTTGGTGCTTCTGTGGACATGGCCGCACATGTTTCAGTAAGGAGCGGGTGGTGCTTTAAAATATTTTTGGTTTTATGGAAGGGCTGTGTTTCGTTTTCGCTGTATTATTTCGATTTTTGAAAACTTGATGATCAAAGAAGACTCCGTTCACCATCTACACGTAAATATCTGCCTTGTCATGGTAGTAGTTAGCTGGAGTCAGTCAAAGTTGTTAATGCTCTATTTTTCCGGGTAAACCATCGCTATTGTTCTGGTTTTTACATGGCTTCTGGCTATTCATGGTATGCTTCTGCACCGTATTGATGTTTTTGAAATAGACGACTAACGAGCGTACAAACCTCTTGATTCAGACAACTTACCGGTCAATCAAGGTAACACGTCTAGTGCAATCACAAATGCCTTTCTACAGACAGAGGCAGGGTTCACTTCCCTAGTGTCCCAGAAGTGGAATGAATGCCCCCAGTTAGCAACCGTGGGCACTTGCTCTCTCGTTGGTTTTGTATGTCAGAAGACACTTTATGTGGCCAATCTAGGGGATTCACGAGCTGTATTAGGTACGAAAGTTGGCAACACTGGACATTATGCTGCAATTCAGCTGTCATCCGAGCACAACGCCAATGAGGATGCTGTTAGGCAGGAACTTAAGTCTCAACATCCCAATGACCCACTGATTGTTGTGCAAAAACATGGGGTTTGGAGGGTCAAAGGCATAATTCAGGTAATATTGTTAACGATTTAATGGTTTATTTTTCTGAAGGACAGGATATTGTGAATTTCTCAATACAATGTTCATACCTTTGCTTGCATAATCTATTTGTGCAATTGCTGTGTTTATCGATGGTATTGCATAATCTATTGACCATAATATGTAGAATATCTGCACCTCTATCCATACAATTCTTTTTGTCTTAAATTTTTAATATTAAAATATTAATGTGAGTATTTAAATCGTTTTGATTTGATTTGATTTTTACGGAAAGATTGTTACATGATCTGAATTTTTTCTTGCTCAGAATTTTCACCACCGAATTGGCTTCATTTTGGTTGCTTTGACCATTTGATAGTTGATACAGTGGCAACAAGAATCCACCATATGTGACAAAAGATTGAGGCCTTATGGGGCTCTAGCTGCTTTCTACTCAGGAATAATTATTGAACTGAATAAGGCAAATAATTGATTTTCAAGCTTGATTTGTTTATTTAAATGAGCTGAAACTTACTTTCAAGTTGGGCTTGTTTATAATCGAGTTATACTCGAGCTAATCAATTATTGAGTCAAACACCAGAAGCTTAATGAATCAATAAAAATTCACAAATATAATAATAGACAGCATGTCACTGTAAGAAGCAGATCAGATGATGACAGATAATTTATATAGTATTCTCCAATCTTACCAAGAATGTCTAGTTATTCTTTTATAAAATATGCATTATGAATAATTATAAATTTAGTTAGTAATTTATCAAGAGATATCAATTAGATCATATGCTTTATAAGTTAAGACCCTACGAAATATATACCATAAAAATTTAAAAATAACAAAAAAAACTTTAATTGAATCAAGTTGAGTTGAGCCAGCAAATTTTAGGCTTGGCTTATTTAAACTAGCCACAAATTATGTTCAAGCTTAATTCATTTATAATCAAGCCATACTCAAACAAAACTTTTACCAAACTGATCACAAGCTATTTAACAAACAAACACTAAATAAAATTCTCGGCCGGAACTTAGTCAAGAAGCATAAAGTAAATGTAGCATCCTTTTCCAATTTTTAATATTGCAACTTCTAAGCTTGAATATACTAGCTGTAAACAGAGTGGAGTCAAACTAGATAGATCTGTATCTGAATCCATATCCATCTAATTAATATATTTATGACTTAAATTTTAAATTCATATGTCAGATTTATCCAATTACAGAAATATCTATATTCGAGAAAATCAATTTGGTTGTCTCAATTTAAGAAACCAAATTTGGATCATATTTGAATCCTAGAGAAACCTAATACAAATATTTAAATCCAGAAATTTGAATCCGAGAATATTAATTTGAATATAACCATTTCATTTTTATTTGTAAAAATCTTAATCTGAATACCTGCACCAAAACATTCACATTCTAATTGATTATTTCATATTAAAAAATTATAAATATAAATACAGGTATAATGATAAAATAGTAAATCTGTATCTAAAATAATAAATATAAATTATGTTAGATGTCTAGATATCTAATTGGACAAGTAATGAATTTGAATTATATTTTAATCAACGAATATCATAAATATCTCAACCTGTTTCAAATATTTTTGGATATGAATATCAAGATTTGATTAAATTTCTTTGGATTTTAGATTTGAATATCTTCATGCTAAACATATTCAAGTCTGGCTCGAATTTTGGATTTCAAACATCCATTTACAAGCCTCTCCTAGATGCATGTTCTTAAATAAATCTATTTTAAAATTATTTTAATAAATAATTACACTTCAATCGCATTAAATATATAATTTTAAAAAAAGAATATTTGTATAAGAAGAAAGATAACTGTGCTAAACAACAAATTAAGTATCCAAGTAATTAAATCATGTCAATCTTGACTTGACAAGCAAGTAATTAAACTTAAAATAGTAAGTCTAGGCTTCAAAGTGCATCTATCTTTCTTAAGATTTAGAAAAAAAATGCAAAAATACCATTTACTTCAGTCTGATTTTCCCCTCTTCAAAAGCTTAATTGCCAATGTTGCAAAAATTTTATGATCAGTTTCATGGTGACTATATCAACCAGATCCTTGGCCTCAGAACACTTGCATCTACTCATTTGAGACTGATCTGTTGGAGTACTCATACTTTGATTTTGTAGAATTCCCCACTATTGATCATTTCAAGGCACAGCGAAATTATGCAGTATGCACTTGATATAATTTTTTACTTTAAGTTGAAATTACGTTTATCTTGTTTTGGAGACCTTTGCAAGCAATGTTACGTGTATTTCGTATGATCATATTTTTTCCGTATTAACTTTCACATTAATTCCACTTATGTTTGATGTTCCTGTGGTTCATCAACATTTTGTTTCAAAAGTTTAAAATGCCTTCTCTATGATAAAATTTGTATGATACAATTTTGAAACCAAATGTTTTTAGCATGCTAACATGTTTCTGTATCTATAAGTGGTGTGAAATGCTTTGATGCATGTTATGCAGGTTTCTAGATCTATAGGTGATGCATATATGAAACATGCACAATTCAACAGAGAGCCAATTGATACAAAGTACAGAATTCGTGAACATGTTAATATGCCAATCTTAAGTGCAAATCCATCAATCACATCTCGGCAACTTCATCAGAATGATTCCTTCTTGATATTTGCTTCAGATGGACTATGGGAACATCTTAGTAATGAGCAAGCTGTTGACATTGTACACAGTAGTCCGCACACGGTATGATTCTTTCTTATTTCCTTTTCCTTTATAGTTATCTTTTTGCCAAAATTTTCTGATTATTGCTGCAAGTTGCATAGGTATCTTTCACTGAAAATGTGGAAGAGGTTTCAAAAATTGAGATTGTGAGAGGGGAAATCTAGGGATTCATTCATCAAAGAGAGAGAGAGAGATACCAAGAGGGAGGAAAGGTAGTTATCGTCATCATTTTCAGTACATCTGCAACTATTGATCCCCCAATCGCTATCCAAGAGACATTCTCAACGACAACAACATCCTTTTTGCATTTAGTGGTTGGAAGAGGAGGATTTTCAAGAGATAACTCGCTAGCTCCAAAATAAGGTTGCAACTCCAAAAAAGTTTACGTCAAAAACACTATTTTCTAATAGGGGGATGAAAATAGTGGTATCCGTTTTGCATTTTGGAATAACCAACAAAAACATACTTTGTTGACTTAGGAGACAACCTATCTAGACCAATGGAAAGATTTTGAAAGAAAGCAACACAATCAAACACTTTAAAAGGTAGAGAAAACAACTCTACTTCAAGATGAAGCTGACAGAGGTATTTACCCATCCCCCATTCAAAGGAGCAAAAGGCATCATATTAACAAGAAAGGCAATAATAAGAATAGCATTAAATGAATGATATTTAGCAACTGTCATTTGTAGCATAATGAAACGGGAAACAATTAAGATATGTTAATGTTTCCATTTAGTTACACCATTTTGCACGAAGAATGAAGTCAATTACCATTATGAATCATGCCAATAGATGCACAAAAAGGTTGAAATTCTTTTTGAAGGAATTCGAGTGTACAATATCAATTCATGAACATTTTGGGTAACAGAAAATTTAATTCTTATTTCAAAAATAAATTGACAATGTCCATAACAAGCTGATACGAACAGACGGAGTGGTCTGCTTCATCATATTAGCAGCCCGTGTACGAGGAAACTAGATGATTGCACAAGCTTCGTGAATGGTATTTATTTTCAATCCGGTTCTTGTTCCATGAAACTTTATTGCGTTGAAAGGCTCTCCCTCGAATATAAGGTTTGTGGGCGGTCAGGATGTTGCCTGATTGGCCGCCATCCAATCCATCTCATGGCAACCTGCTGGAAAGAAAATTATAAGTGAATACCTCTTTTGTGTCTTTGATTGCGGATTTTGTACGCACCAGCCATCCTAGTCCTTTTGTCATCATGCATGCATCATGGGGCATGGAACTCCCGAGTTTTCTATCCAAACGTTTTAAGATGTTTTCTTTGATTCCTCTATGTTCCCGTCGCCCCTTACTTTTCACAACTAAATTGTGTAGGGAAGTGCAAAACGGCTTGTAAAGGCCGCTCTGCAAGAAGCTGCTAGGAAACGGGAAATGCGTTACTTGGATCTCCGGAATATTGACAAGAAAGTCCGACGCCATTTCCACGATGATATTGCGGTCATCGTTTTATTCATTAACCACGATATTGTTAACAAAAGTTCCGGTCTCGTCACTCC
The DNA here is from genome assembly GCA_024699675.1 of Amphibolis antarctica. Classification (NCBI taxonomy): domain Eukaryota; kingdom Viridiplantae; phylum Streptophyta; class Magnoliopsida; order Alismatales; family Cymodoceaceae; genus Amphibolis; species Amphibolis antarctica. The sequence goes on from JAMKPZ010016910.1 coordinate 27,448, forward strand.
GGTATCAATCAGAAGTGCTCTGGATCACTGAAAGAAGCTGTGGCTTGCCTGCCGTGTTAAACACGACCACCAAACCATATAAAAAGCAGGCACCTGGCTTCCCTGGACTTACGCCCCTGCCCTCTCAGCTACCACAATTTTTTAAGCCATTCCAGTCCCTTCGTTTTTTTATTATCTCGTCGCGCACACACGTTTGTGTCCGGCTGTCGTCATAATTAGGTCAGGTAGGAGGAGATAACCGAGTTAGGTGTTCCGAAGAACAATTTCACGGCTCTGATGAACGAATGGATCATTCATCTGTACCTAACAAAACATTTGATGAAACAAATTGGTCTGCAGGTGCGCTTGAGGACATTGTACGTACCAGCCCTCCGGTGTGGCACGCCCGCTGTGAACGTAATTTTTGCCTTCAGATGTGTTTTCCAAGGGAAAAGCAACAACCCGCCGATTCCAATACTTGTGCCATTATACAAACAAGTTGCAAAATAGCTTTCCCAACGGCAAAGGGCACCCACCGTCCTGACCTTGGTCGACAGATTCGGCTTGTTAACATTATACGATCTCTGTCACTTCTCTCGTCTGCTTTGCCGGCACATTAATGTTAACGTTAATCATGGTATGTTCTATTTGTCTATGAAGTAGTTATTACGTACCATTATTTTGTATTATACCTTACACTATTTTATAATAATATTTATCAAATTACTTCAAAAATTTTCATTAAAAATTATATCAAATTATGTAACTTTTTTTAAAAAAGTGAATCCAACGAAAATCCTTCTGTATTACTTAGTTATCTAAAATTTTATTTTACATAATATTGAAATAAAAATCAGTCAAGAATGAAAAATCACAAACAGGTATATTAAAGCCCATAATAACAAATTCGCAGAAACACTTTAATATTTTTCAGATTTTTTCATGGTGATTATATCAAAAACTTACATATGTAACTTTTTCAGATTACAAATTCGCAGACGCTATCTTGGATAAAGCGAGATAATTTTTAAAATTTAATACATATTTCACCGCAAGAACCAGATTTAATTATTAATTACAGAAACAGTGGCTAGATTATTATTTTTTTACTTTTTCATTTTTTTAATAGAGGATAGATTAAAGCCCATCACAGATTTCAAGCGATCTTTCTTACACAAGAACAAGCGATCTTTTCTTTTCCTTGCGGGGATGGAATTGATGCCGAGGCCGTGCAAGATAAACATCGGCCTAGTAACACAGAACAGACGCACACAAACACAAATACACACACATATCGTAGAATAATTCTCACAATGATAAACTGTCCCATTTTTTAAAAACAACTGCAGAGAGTCAATATCCAACGATCCCCTAAAAACCATTCACACAGAAGAAATTTGAGTAGCTGAATCAACGATGTAACAAACCAACACCAGGAAACACCATTGCAATAAAATGAAGGAGAACATCAGAAATGAAACTTACGAGAAACGACAAAACAATATACAAAAACCGTACATCAATAGCATCGCAGAAATTCTAGTGACAGAAAGAACCTTCCAAGATAGTTAACGAATAGTAAAACTAGATTTTACTACTAGTACTAACAACAGATTATATTCAAAGGGAGAAAACGGATGCAAAATCAAGTAAAAGAATGGAATGAAAGACAAACAACAGCAGTTCCTTTCTAACAAGCACAAATATAAACAACGAAGGAACATATGTTTTAAACTAGAATTCAAATCTTCAAAAGACAAAATCAAATGACTTACGAAAATAATCATCTAAAAAATAAGCAGCACATCAACAAAAATTCAGGTTACAGGAAAAGTCAAATGAAAAGCATTTCCAAATGTCTGAGTATCAGATTACTTCAGGTTACAACAGAAATTATATCACATCTGAACTTGAATAGATTCCACGCAACTATCCTACCATCTGGGTGAAAGGATCAAGAAATGATTATGGTAATATATAGAAAACTAAAGAGTGCAAATGTCAATTTATTCGATGGTCTCAATCCATAGAATGGATCATGAAATGATCACGCTGATTCACAAAGAAAAGAAAATTTCCAACGTCCCAAGGAAACTAAAAGTGCCATCGTCAATGGCAGAAATCATTTAGGATAAAAAACAAAGCATAGAGCAGGAAATGTCAAGGAACCACGTAGCTCACGTTGCTAATTCAAAGCAAACGGAAGGTATGTGGAACACAAGACAAATGTATCGTTTGATCTCCGCCCAGTCGCACAAAATGAAAAATCTGTGCGCCACGATTTCTACAACCTCTCTCGTGGAATACCACGCTACCCCATCACTGAAGGGGGAAGCGCCCGGCCTCGGGCGTGGAACGGCGACAATAAAACCAAACATTTCGAATTAAACGCTTCAGAAGCAATGGATAGTGAATTTAAACGGACCACATTGTCAGACAGTGCTTTCTAGGCAATTGCATTTCCGTCAAGCTCATGTCGGAGCCCAGTGCACTTCATCACTCGGGAAGTGTACGTAAATACATGAAGTGTATGGCTGCATCGCCCGGTCTGGATAACAAGAAAGCCTATGGTTTTGCTTTATGGCAAAGCTACCAAGGGTGGAGATGACTGCTTAGTTCATGTACTCGTGAAAAAAGGAGAAAGTCTATGCGATAGAAGATAACAAACCCGCCGGAAGCAAAAATGAGAAGAGAACGAATCGAAATAGGAGCCCTCAGAACATATGCTTGAAGTTATCATCAGATGAGAGAACTATCAGGTCTCAAAGATTTCATGCCATCACAGGACTCCGGCAAGAACGGGAAGCACACATTGCATGAACAACAAGGAATGATGGATTTGAATGTGGGAGAATCCATTCGCCGCGCCTCGTAGCCAACGGCAAGGCGAAGCGACTCAACATCCCCGCCCTGGCAATCTAGCCCCCGCCTCTACTACTTCAAGTACCGGCCGAGACCGAACCGCGCCTCCAATTTCTGTAAGTAGAGGTCGGTCCGATCCATGGAAGGGCGGAAGGATTGTTCGAAAATCGGGACAACATCAACCCTAAGGCAGGTGATTCGTTCCATTTGCGAAGAAAACAAAGCCGAAACACGGAAGGCAGGGCAAAGAAACAATCACACCGGAAAACTTTTGCTCGATTAAAGAACGAAGGAAGGCAAGAAAGGAGTTCGAGCA